>JANBOJ010000399.1:0-11499 GCA_027574685.1 Coemansia erecta | reverse complement strand
TTCTGGGCGTGTTTCATCCTACAAGGCACTTCGTGGTGGTGTTGAAATCGTCCGTTCTATACCGAAGTCTGCTTCTGGAAAGATTTTGCGCAGACTACTCAGGGAGCGTGAGTCTGCCAAGAAAGGCAATTACACAAAGTTGGTTAAGCTCCAGCTTTCAAAGGATTGTGCATTTACTTTTATTCTTTATTAAAATTCTTTTTTAAAAAAACTCAAAGTCGTTTAGGCAAATGAACAATAATTTAAAAGAGAAATTAATTTGTATTAAAGGAGCGCAGACGCACTACTCGCTAACATCTGATTTCTTTGCAATAAAACATTTACTGCGGTGGCCGCAAATACATTGAACTATAAAAGCCTAGAATGCTACTCTCGCTCAAGCAGTTGTTTTTCTATTTCATCTTATTAGTTTCACAACTATGAATTTTTTTCTTCCGTCTACCAGTTATTGTACTGCACTGGATACGCTGGTATCTGGTGTTGTAATCTACAGGCTTATAAACACCCAACACAAAAAGCTCGGCTTTTATAATGCAAAGCTGTTTACGTTTGCTGTGACTCTAAACTGCGCACTTCTGCTGACCAATGTTAATCTGGAAAATGTTGAAGAGCTAACTTGGTCATTTACTGCAATTGTTACAGCAGCCTATTCTTTGCTTTTCTCTAGAAGTGTATCTGCAAATCAAGCTATTGTGTCTTCATGCTTTCATTTATACCAGGTATTTAGATTATATGCGGCATCCGAATATGCCTCGTTATATGCTAGATTAGCTAGCTTTGCCATCCACGTTTATATTGCATGGTGTATGCTAGACCACAAATCTCAGTCAATTGTCAAGTCCAGCTTGTATGGATTATTTTGCATCAAGGGCTTTTCGTTGATGAAGACGTTTGCTAAACGCAAGCTTGTTGAAAGTGACATTGTGTTTTCAGATGACCGTTTTCCTTATATGAAAAATTACGATGAATTGAAAATTGACCCTTCAAAAAGGTAAGTGACATAGAATACATTTCTAAAAAATATAATTGCCTGAAGATGCCTATTCACTACTTATATTTAATTTTTTGTTTGTACATGTAGATTTTTCCTAATTCGCTTTCTTATATCAGCTGAGCTGAAGCAGGTAATTATTGTTGTTCTTGGCAATGCTCTTGCTAGAATTCTTGAACGTTGGCGCCGACTTGTGTTTGTCGCTATTATTGCTATTATTGAAAGCAAAAAAATTGAAAGAGTCAACGAAATAGGATTTATATTTGTTATTTGGCAATGTCTAGCATTGACAAGTCCACTGCATAAATACGCTCTTAACACCAGTGCAGCTATAAAGGAAAGAATGGCTGCTCTACTAGCAGTAAAACTTGTCGAAAACAATGACAAATACCAGCATAAGCTTGAGAGGAAGCTCTATCCTACCCCGTATATATTTTCATATAACCTGCAGCAGATTTATGAGGAATTAGGCCTCATCATTGGAGAGTTATTTAATATCTGGATTATTGCCTACAAAATTGGATGGTTCTTTGTTATACCTATAATTATCACATCTCTGCAAATGTGGTCAAGATTTGCAATAGACAAGAAAATTGAACATTTGCGCAGCATGGCATCCTTGGAAAAAACTCCTAGATTTTATGAAGAATTCGGAAATATTTTTTCAAATTTAAGGCCAATCAAGTTTTATGCGTGGGATGGCGTCTTTCAAAACAGCTTAAACATTGACGGATTTGACGATAACATTCCACTTATGTGGAGTGTAACAAATGCTGCAATTAGTATATTTGGTGCTGTTGTCAGTGAAATATCAACTGCTGCAACACTATTGTCGTTTTTAAATTCTTCAGAAGTCAGCGTTTCATATTCTGAAATGACACTGCTTATGGACTCAACAAATGCACTGACAAGCTTTACCAGGGCACTAATGTATAAATACAAAGAGGTATCTGAGCTATTAAGGTACAATAGTATTCTTGAATCACGCTTCAGGCCAGAAGAGAACAGATATATTAACCATACCAACATTACTGACAAGACAAAGATTGCAATTAAACTTGAAGATTGCAGGTTTAGCTGGGGCAAAGACAAGTTTTCACTAGATCCAATAACACTGGATGTAAGCAAAGGAGAGTTTATTACAGTTGTAGGCAAGATTGGTGGTGGAAAGTCCTCTCTTCTTGAAGGACTGTGTGGTGAAATGCCGATTGCTGATGGTCAAGGATACATTAATGGGTCGATTGCTTATGTCTCTCAGAAGCCACCTATCTGGGATGAGACATTCCGTGAAAACATCTTGATGGGTGCAGAGTACAATGAAAGCATATTTAACCAGGTTGTTGATGTATGCGCCCTGGATACAGATATTAGCCAGTTCCCTGCTGGCGACCTGACTGAAATAGGAAGCAAAGGAATTAACTTGTCTGGCGGACAGAAAGTGCGTCTAGCACTAGCAAGGTAAGAACACATTTACTATAAGTTTGAGCTTCTACGATATCATAAGGTGAGACAAACAAACTAACACCATTTTTCTGCACATTATAGGGCGCTGTATATGCAAGCAGACATTTATCTTTTTGACGACATTTTGTCAGCCGTTGATGCGCATGTTGAACGCCATTTAATCGAGTGTATTCTTTCTGACGATGGAATGCTGTCTGATAAAACACGTATTCTAGTTACTCATGCGGAACATGTTGTTCCGCTAAGTAGCATGTTCATCACAATTACAAATGGGAGCTTAGGCATAATGCATCAGGTTCCTATTAAGCTTGTCTGTGTCGAACCAGATAATGCCTCTAACAAAACTGATGACAGTGAGCCCAATAAAGATTCTAATTCCAACTCAGACAGCAGTGATTCGCCTGGCAAGGCATATATTATCCGCCCTGAAGAAGGAAAGTCAGATGTAAAGCTAAAGTACTTTACCTGGTTCATTAAGAATAGCGGCTATGGCGCAATTGCAGCCCTAGTTTCTATAAAGATTATGACAACATATGCCCTCTATGTTTCTGAATCTTGGCGTATTAGCCTGATGACTGACGACAATACTGATACATTGTCAGAGTCACTTAAGCAATATCTTATCGTAAATGCTGCTGTTGGAATAGCCAGTATTATGATTGGTAAATTGGAGGAGTGGATCAGAGAGAACTACTGGTCCAAGCCTGCGGCAAAAAGTTTGCTTGTCAAATATATTGGCTCAATTTTGGCTCTACCGCTTCCATTAGCAGAAAGATTGTCTGGGTCTACACTAAGAGATATTGGTGCTTACATCAGCTACACATTAACCACATATGTTCCATATTTGTTGTATGATGGTATGTTTTCATATGCTATTTCAGCACTTCGATCGGTTATACATGTTGCTAAAATTGCGCCCTTGATGATTGTGCCCGCGCTTGCTTATCTGACTTCTGTGTATTATCAAAAGGCATTTGCAACCAAGATCAGTGAAAACTTGAGAGACTTGAATGAAAAGCACAAGTTTTATACTGAGAACAAATATTATGAAAGGCTATATTACAACCGAGCATTCCTTCGGACTCATTCAATGATTAAGCAGTATTCCGATAGTGTATGCGAGACATTGGCATTGTACTGCAATGCAAAGTATGTTGAAGGCCTTGTCTCAACGGCTGATAAAATGTTATCAAATTGTCTCGCAGAAGTAATTGATTCAACAATTTTGATGTACAACATCTGGAGGTTTAAAACCAACAGATCTGTCTATCCTGGACAAATTGATGTTACCAAGTCACTTCTTCAGGATATTAATGAAAAAATAACTTCATTTGCAATATTGCTTGGTCAGTTTAAGACCAGAATTAAGGATCTCTCAAATGCATACATATATACTGAAGAGCTGACCAGAGAAGCGCCGTCAGTTATTGAAAACAGCAGACCAGCTGCAGACTGGCCGCAGCATGGATCAATTGAGTTTTGTGATTACAGGATGCGCTATCGTCCAGAACTCGATACGGTGCTAAAGGGTCTTAACTTTACGGTCAGGTCAAACGAGAAAGTTGGAGTTGTTGGCCGCACTGGAGCTGGCAAGAGCTCAATTACATATGCGCTCATGAGGCTGGTCGAGGCCGAGTCAGGCCATATAACGATTGATGGTATAGATATTTCGACAATTGGACTGTTCGACTTGCGCTCAAAGATTTCAATTATTCCGCAAGACCCTGTGCTATTCGAAGGTACTGTACGCGATAATCTGGACCCTGGCCATGCGTTCAGTGACGAAGAGGTTTGGACAGCAATCCGCGCCTGCCAGTTTGCAGATCTTCTTGGCACACCAACTGGAAGGTTTGTATACGATCCAGATAGTTATGAAGACGATGGGCCATGGATTGAAGGAACTGGGTTGGATAAATGGATTGAACACGATGGTAAAAACTTTAGTGTCGGTCAGAGACAACTGGTCAGCCTGTGCAGGGCGCTGCTCTGGCGACGCAAGATAGTGGTTTTGGATGAGGCGACGGCGAATATTGACGGAAAAACAGACCAGATTATGCAGGAAGTCATTAGACGCGAGTTTACCAGCTGCACAGTGCTGACTATTGCGCACCGCCTCAACACTATCATGGACAGCGACCGGATCTTGGTGATGGACAACGGTGTGGTTTCTGAGTTTGACACGCCTGAAAATCTGCTTGCAAACAAGGACAGTCACTTTACCAAGCTCGTTGAGAGCATGCAGCTGAACGAATCCATCAAGCAGGCGGTAGAGTAAGGTTCTAGTTTTTTTTTATATTCTAAACGTATATTTAAATGGTTTCGGTGTAAGTGATTTGAAAATACAAGCTTTCCAATACGTAAGTAGCGAATACGCTACAACTTGAGCTGAATATTGACGAATGTATGGAAGTAGCACGTATTTGTTTACACGTTTTAGTAACGGCATGTGTTAGTTTGTTTTAGTTTAACAACATTGCGCTAGAAGAGACCATCTTTCCTCCTTCCAATTCTGTTTAAATCATATTATTCTAGCGGCATTCAACCCTGTTCGAGGTTATGCATAATATAGGCAGCATTTTGTTTCCAAATAGCACAACCAAGCCACTGGCCATTTTGGTATCCATTACTCGAGTGTGTTATAATAGATGCGTGTGCCTGTTCAATCTTAGGCAGCACAACGGGTTTATTGCCAGTAAACCCCATCTTTATTGATGGTGTAGTGATGAGTAAGCAGGCGGCGGTTCGCTGCTGCTGCCTCTGCTGGCCTGTGGCCAGTTTTGGTGTGCGTGATGGTGGTACGGGGGTAATGTAAAGTTGTCGTCCGAGCTGAACGCTCGGTGGTCATCGTTTTCGTCATCCAAGTCAGCCAGCTGGGCCGACCTTGATCTCCCCATCAGGCTGATATTAAGCGCCTTGTCTCTCGTCAGATCCACCGTCCTCCGATTCCAACTCTGCATAAGCACCTCTGCGATCTCCCGCATACTGATCCCCTGCGGCGCCCTAATGCTAAGCAGCGGGTCGAAATCCGCCGGCACGAACGTCCGGCCCGCCCGTATAACCAATTGCCGCGGCGCATTTGCGCCGGCAAAGTCCAGCCAGCGCGGCACCCTCCACGCAGCCGAGCGGTTCACAGGGTAGACCTCAATGACAATATCCGCCGTGTACGTCCGTGCGGCCATCTGCGAGAACACCATGGTGTGCATTGAGCGCAGCAGGGCGCAAATTTCATCGCGCCGCCCGATTGCCCCAAACATGGGCATCTTCTGCGTCAGATTCAGTGTGGGCGGTAGGGCGCCCGGCGGGTGCACCAGGTAGCCGCCGTAGGGCAGGCCGAAGGTGCCCTGCAAAAAACCGTACTGCAGGTTGGGCGAGTATATGGGTGGGTGTTCGGATGGTGCGGGCTGCGCGGTGGATGTGATGATTGTTTGCAGTAGCGTGCAGGTGGCGGACCATAGTTTGCGCAGAGGCGAGGTAAACGTGTGGAGGGTGAGGGCAGGCAGCATGGCGAGCAGTAGGGGTGGGCGGAGGATGGTGGGCCATGTGGTGGGAGCGAGGGTTGGCGGCGGCGTGGGTTTGGACGGCTCGTCTGTGGTGTGTTGGTGGTGGTGGTGTGGTTCAATGGGCATTTCCAGAATGCTATTGCGATGTTTATGATATGCTTGTGTGGTGTGTGTATCGTGAAAGAAATAGGTGTAAGATGTGCCTGTAGATACAAAAAATAAAGAATATACGTAAGATATGGATAAAGTGTAATAAAGAGAGAAGAAGAAAAAAAAACATAAAGTTACAAACAAGAATGACGGGTTAGTCTAGCTGGGCGTGATATTGTCAAAGAGGTTTCGGAGATGCAAAATAAAGAGAAAGAAACAAAAAATAAGAACAGCTGTTTGTCTGCAACCACTCTCACTGGCTCCAAGGTGCGTCTGCGTGAACGTGACAAGAGTGTTTTTGTACTACCGGACGTTCGGCAGACGAATGAGGGAGGGGAGGGGAGGATTATTCGGCACAAGGATGGCTGGCTGGGCTGCAAAGCGAATAGGAATAAGGGATGAAAGCAGTAGCAAGTTGCCCGCTATTTTCTTTTTTGACAGACAGGCATAGTACAAGCCTTGCTTCATTGGCGCATACAACAAAATGGGGGGGGGGGTTTAAATGTGCACTGGACAGAATAAAAAAATAAGCAAACAAAAACAAAAAAAACTAAAAGGGAAGCATTGTCTCTAGCATCGAAAGAAGAAATTGATAGATAAATAAGTCCACCGCTTGAGGTTTTAAGAAGCATTAAGGGCTTGCATGGCCAAGAGAAGCCACAGCTGCACTTTCCAAGGACAAATGTGGCTTGTAAATGCGGGTTATTTTTTTTTTTCGAGGAGACATTGGCATGTATGTTGTATGTGGATTTCACCTGCATTGCACCAGCTTGAAATACGCAGGTGTTTTGTCTTACGGCGCCATGCATATTGCACATTCCACACATTCGACCCCCTTATCCCAGCTATAATTATATATATTAAATAAAACACTTTTAGCCCAGGTCAATGCGGAACAGCGCCTGCCGACCGGGCAGCAGCTCGATGCGCTCTACAGAGCTAATCGAGCGATTAACAGCGCTCACCGGCGCAATAGACCAATCGCCCTCGACCCTGTACTTGCGCTCTTCCGGGCCAAACAGCCGGTCGACCACCACGGGCACATGCGGGCTGCGCGCATCCGGCAGCGCCAGGATACGCGCATACACGCTAAGCGCCCCAGGCGCCGCCGCCAGCGGAGGCGCACCAGTGGTGATGTTCAGCAGGTCCCTGTTGCTCGCATGCACGCCGACGAAGCGCAGGCGCCGCAGAGTTTTATCGGCTGGACGGTCGCCGAGAGCCGACCAGTAAGCCAGCTTTGTGCTGGCCAGCCCGCGGGGCAGCAGCACGGCCAGCGGCGGCGCATTAACCTCGCCATTAGTCTCCAGCCCATCGTCCTCCTCCTCCTCCTTATCGTCCTTACGACCAAGCCCCAGATCAACGTAATGCGTGATCACGGCGGCGTCGTGGTCCACCAGGGGCTCACGCAGCCCGCGGAAGTCGTTGCCCGCCATGCTGCGGTGCACCAGCAGCTCAAGCGTGTCCCCTCTAACGCACGTAGCCCCCACAGGCTGCCTCGAATGCAAGGTCAGCCGGCCCAGCCGTCCTAGGCTGCCGACATCCCCTAGCGACACGTGCGACACCGCCGGGTACATGTTCCCGGGCACCGGCGTCCACCGACGGTACGCGTGCTGCGCCACGGAGACGCCGTCAAACAGCGAGAACCGGCAGGCCGACAGAAGACCGTCCCCCCACGCGTGCGGCTGTTCGACGGAGAAATGCTCGACAACCTCGCGGTCCACCGCCGCCGCCACACGCACCTGCACCTCGACCAGGGGCGCCCGGTCGGCGCACAGCCGGTACTCCACCTCGGTCCCCATCCCGTCGACCCGCACGTGCGCCACGTCGCACACGCTGCCCTGCGAAAACCTCAGCTCCATCGGCGCATCTGTCCCGAGGCGCAGTGGGCGCGACTGCCACGCGGGGAAGCAGAACATGGCCGAGACGGTGCCGAGCGCCAGGCCCAGGGCGAGGAACAGCAGCTGCCGCGGGGACAGACGCAGGGCGGCAGAGGGGAGGTAGGCCAGGAGGAAGGCCGGCAGGATCAGGCGCAGGGCCACCTGGCCCCCGCCCACCGTCCACATGTCCAGCCGCCCGATGTCTGCCACCTGCGCCACGTAGTACACAAGCAGGGTGCCCGCCCCGCCGCCCGCCAGCGCCGGCCACACGGCCCGCCCCTCCGTCTGCTGCGCCGTCTGCACCGTCTGCACCGTCTGCGCCGTCGGCACCGTCTGCACCGTCGGCACCGTCGGCACGGGCGTGACGAGCTCCAGCGACTCGCCGCTGCCATCCGACTCGACGCTGAGCCTAGTCGCCTCGTCCGCCGCCTCCTCTTTCTTCAGCGGCACCGCCTCCAGCGGCCCCGCAGGCCGGCCCAGCGACCGCAGCCCACCGCCCCGGTGCACCATCCACGCGGCGCCCAGCCCGCCGCACGCCGCAGCGCCCAGCACGCAGAACACCACAGCGTACATCAGCATAAACGAGTGCATGACGTAGGCGCCCGACGCCTGCACCCGCGGGTTGGCAAAGTACTGCCGCATCTCGTGCCACACCACCGCCGCCTCCACCACGCCGCCCGCCTTCCTCTTCTTCTGGGATTCCACGCGGCTCACGCGCATGCGCACACGCGACCCGTGTGCCGACACGTCCACGCGCCACCCGTTCTTCTCGAGGAACCGGGCAGAAGCCGAGCCATCCGGCCCACCTACCAACTCCAGCCCAGCCTCTCCCTCGGCCGGCCGCCGCAGCACGTAGCTGCGCACGCCCATGGCCGGAACACCCCGTGCGACAAAGGACACCGTGTACCCCGAGTCTTTCGCCTCGACCTGCAATGGGCCCACAGGCTCCTCCCCCGTGTGCGCGTCGACCAGGGTCATGTTTAGCGTGTGCACGTGCAGCCGCACGACCTGCGACTGCGCCGCAAGCAAGCCCATGTTGCTGACGGCCACCAGGGTGCCGGGACACTGGCCCGCGGAGCACGCAGACGCCGGCACATGGAGCGCCCCGTCGGAGGATGTCAGGGACGCCGGCTCGTGCGTGCGCCCGGCGGCCGCCAGCTGCCGCGCCACGGCGCGTTTCGACGGCGGGCTGCTGCCGCCGGCAGCGCCGGCGCCCAGCATAAGCGCCAGCCGGGCCACGCGCAGCGCCGAGCGCTCGGCGCGCTCCAGGCGGTCAAGATAGTCCACGTAGGCCTCGTGAGCGCACGTGCCCGTGATCGCGTCGTGGTGGTACCCGATGGCCACCTGCTTGCGCGCCTCCTCCATGTGCTCCTCAAGCACGTCCCAGGCCTCAGCCCTCCTCGCCGCGCCTGGCATAGCGCGGGCCACGGCCACGAGCGCCTCGGCGTGCTGCACCGTGTGCTCGGCCTGCCTGACGGCGCGCTTGAGCCGCGGCCGCGACGCCAGGATGCCCGCCCAGTACTGCTCGTACGGCTTGTCCTGGTACGGGTACATGTCGCCCGTCAGGCGATGCAGGCGTGCCGAGGGTCCGAGCAGGTGGGGCTCGACCGAGGCAAAGTACTCCGAGGGCGTCGAGTACCGCATGGTAACGCCAGGCAGCAGCTTATCGTGCTGCACCAGCCGGTCGATGCAGGCGAAGGCGCGCTGGGCCTCGACGTAGCGGAAGTCGTCGCCCAGCATCACCATGATGTGGCCGTGGCCCGGGTACTGCCTCACCTGCTGCACGGCGTACCGCCGCAGCAGCCCGGCCAGCCTGCCGACGTCGCATTGCTCCGTGTTGTCAAAGTCGAGCTCCGCCGAGGGGAACGCGTAGTGCGTCGACAGAAAGTGCGTCAGCAGCGGGGCGTGGGACCCGTCCGGCGCCTGCCACAGGAACTGCAGGGCGCCCTGGGCGCGCAGGGCGTAGAGCTCGTCGTAGGCCATGCGGCCGAGCACAAAGCGGGTGAAGCCCGCGTTCGCCAGCAGCCGGGGCATGCGGGCAAAGTGGCCGAACGGGTCGATCTGCCAGCCAACATTGGTGGCGCTGCCCAGCAGCGCGTGGTGCGTGCGCCTTCCGACGTCCGCCAGGCTGTTCAGCGCCCACCACGTGGCCAGGCCCTCGTCGGGGCTGACATACGTGCCGCCCACCACGTCCATCCGCCCCTCCGCTGCCAACCGCCTCAGCGCCCCGCGCCACGTCACATTCCCGCTCGGCTCGACCAGCGAGTCGCCCTCGTCGGCCATCCACATGTCCAGGAACGCCAGGTCGCCCCACGTGAACCGGCGCCCCGGCGACCTCAGCAGCTCTCGCGTGACGCGCCGCAGCACCTCGTGCACGCTGGCGTTGTAGTAGCCCTGGAAGCTGAGGTTCCAGCCGATGTCCGAGTGGCTGTGCGGCACCAGGTGCAGCGTCAGCCGCGGCGGTAAGGGCGCTGTGGCCGTGTCGCGGGAGGTCGGCGGCAGGGGCTCGCCAAACCAGGGCGCCCAGGAGGGCTTGCCCAGGGGCGTGACCGCCGGGTTGGCCCACAGCAGCAGCCCGCAGAGCAGCAGCCCGAGTATCAGCGTGCTGTGCCGCACGTACCGTCGGGGAAGCAGCGGCAGGCGCATTTTGCTTATTGCTTTCTGTTTTATCTAGGTTGTGCGAATTGCGAATATGCTATGAGGCAAGGTATGGAAAAAATGCGACAAGTATTATATAAAAATGCAGGTTTTTTGGAACAGGGAGAACCCCTTGTCGATCTGCATACTCTAACGCAAGGGCGGAGGATTGCTCATATCCTGGTCCATGTGGCGTTTTGATGGGGGAAGGGCTTTTCTCCGGAATATGCGCTGAGCCATCGTCCATCCCCCCCGCACTGCTGCTTCTATCCAAGCGATCAACAAATGCTCTATCATAGCTAATCCACAGTAATCTGCCGACGCCAAGATATTCCCAATGCTGACTTTGGCACCGCCTTTATTACAAACACTGGTGCGCCCTAATCCCGTCTGACGCTACGATCTGTCACCGCCGTTACATCACAGGATCAATGTCTATCACGAATGGTCACAGATGATCAATACGAGACGGTCGGGCTCTATATAACAAGCACCAGATCGAGAACATACAGCGGTTTCATCAGAGCCTTTCCTCTTAACCATATTATCTTATTATATACACGTTACAACGCAATAGAAGGGAAATGACTGTGCGAGACCGGGATTGGGGCATTTATTCACCGATCCATGTAAAAAAAAATTTCTTGGTGATGCATTGCAGAGCATACAAAATGGCTTATTTTGTTCCGTTCCTTTTATGATGCAAGCATCGCCAAATCACAATCAAGGGAGCAGATCGGCTCAGCCAGATCCGCTAACCGTGTTTGTCGCAAGCGTCGAGGTCTGTGCGTCGAGATCCGTACGCTGGCCTTTTGTAGAGTCGTGAGGAGATGTGGTTATATTATATAGGCAGTTTAATTTAACTATTATAGAAATAACT
>JANBOJ010000398.1:0-11567 GCA_027574685.1 Coemansia erecta | reverse complement strand
GCAGCCTTCTCCAAAACCCTCACCACCGACCCGGGCGTCTCAACCCCATACTGCTCCGCCAAATCAACTACCAACTGGCCACACAGTTGCAGTTCGCGCACCGCGTTCTCCTGCGTAACCACCATGTTAAGAATCCGCGCCTCCGGCCGCAACCCAAACGCAGACATCGCCTCAATCCACCGGATACATCCCGCCACGTCCCAGTACTTGGCATGCCACCGCAAAAGCACGTAGAACGTCGACAGGTGCGGACGCAATCCACGGCGTCCCCTCTTTGCTCCGTCAGAGGATACCAGGGACACCAATTGCTCGAGCGACCCGGCCGACGGGTGACCAGCGAGCTCGGCAAAAAGCCTAAACATCTCATCTAGCATCCCGTTCATCCCGAGCACGTCCAGCATCGCGTCATACGTCTCCACGTTAAGTCCAGCCGTGCCCAAGTCTGCCGAGTCGCCCATATAGTCCGCCACAGGACGTTGCGGGCCCTCCAGCCCCATCCTGACGCTCTCAAACACCCTGCGCGCCTCCGCAAGGTCACCCGAGTACCCGTGCAGCCGAATGGCCAACATCTTCGTATACGACGTGCCGCGCACGCCCGCCCTCCCATCATCCATCTCGCGCACAACCTCCGCAGCCTCCGCTAGCTGCCCGGAGCGCATCTTGGCATTCGCATAAGCGTTATAGCAAGCCGCGTCCCTCGCCACGCCGCTCAGCGCCGCCTGCTGCCACAGGGCGTCCGCCAGCGCCCCGCCCTCGGAATCCCCATTAGCGGCACACACGTCCAGCAGCTGCACAAGCCTGGCAGCCGACAGAGTGCCACCGCTGCGCTGCAGGTTGGCCAGTGCGGCAGAGATCATCCGCCGCAAGGTGCTCAGGTCTGAGGCCGAGTAGTGCCGGAGGTATTTGTGCGAGAGCGTGGAGAGCATGGTGTCGTCCAGCGGGTACTCCAGGGTGCTGTGTTGCTGGCGTCGGGGCACGATGCGCGAGTCTGTGGAGATAGAGGGGTGGTTGGATTCTTCGTGGGTGCGCCGGCGCAGCAGCACCTGGTACCAGTGCCAGGCGCCGTGGATGTCGTGGCGGCGGGCGCTGGTGTCCAGCCGCGCGAGCAGCTGCGCGTTGGTCATCCGGTGCGGCGCGTTGAGTACTGCGGTCAGACGCATTTTCTAGTTGAATTTAAGTATTGGTACAGAAATATAAATGGAGAGTGTTGAAGCTTGTAGGTGGAGTGGAGGGATAAGAAAAAAGAGCAGAGCAGCGGGATCAAAAGGGGAAAAAAACGAAGCGAGAGAAACCGGCTGATCCAGATACCGTCCTGATCCACACACACACCCAGCTAATCACCGATCACCGATCGACACAATGCAATGCAAAGCAGGAGTTGGGCTAGTTATGGCGGAAGTACTTCATGCCCAGCCAGTTGCAGAACACAGCGATGACAAACGACAGGGCCGAGACAGGCAACAAGAGGCAGTAATAATGGTCGTCCTTCACAGCGTCCAACACAGCCACGCCCGTATGCGGCATAACTTTGCTCACCGCCAGCGCATACACCGCCCCCACAAACACCACCACGGTCAGTGCCAGCAGGATCGCTCCGTACGCCCACGTGTCGTCCGGCTCATGAGCCGCCATCACCAGAGCCTGACGACGAGTGTATTGCGGCGCCATGTGGAACTCTGGGTTCGTCAGGTGCGCACGCAGGATCGACAGGCTGCCAGGAAGCGACGAGACGCGCTTGAGAAGCGCGGAGTCCGGCGACGAGGACGCTGGTGGCAAAGGATGCTGCTGGCTGTCGTCGTCGTCATCGTCTGCTGCTGCTGCTGCTACTGCTGCTGCTGTTGATGGCAGTGCCGCGGACTCTGCTTCGGACGCCCCCGTCGGCGCACGTCTCCTGCGCGGCCGAATTGCGCTGGCGATAGATCGCATTTGCAAAACAAAAAAACAAGAAAAGAAAAAAGTATGATAAATTCACATTAAAGAGAAGAAAAGACAAGGGAGAGAGAGAGAGGGTCTTAAATTCCCTTGCTCAACGCGCTCTGATGCCCGCTGGCAGTTTCCCTGCGCATAACCTCGCGCAGCATCATCGTAGCATACGCGCTGGACGGCAGATCGAACGCCAACTTGAGCGCGCAATGCTCGCCCCACGCGATCGACTCAGGCTCATGCGTGCCCTCGATCTTCTGCGAGTCCGACCTGGCTAGCGCCAGACTGGCGTCATTAAACCGCATCCACGCGTGCTCAAAGTCGCGTGGCCGCGTAAGCACATGCCGGTATGCGCCCTGAAGCCTGTACTCACGCGCGCCCTGCGTGCCGAACGTCTCGAGCAACAAGCCTGACGACGCCAGCGTCTGCTCGTACACCAAGCGCACTGAGTGCCCAGGGTAGGTGACAGAGCAGCCCGGAAGGGGCAGCACCACGTCGAAGATGCTGAACTCGTGGCAGTTGGCTTCGGTAACGAGCTCCACCTGCTGCTGCTGGCGTGGTACTCGCTGCTGCGGCTGCTCCTCGGCGGCCGCGCCCTCCTCAGCACCAGCGCCCTCCTCGGCCTCGTCCGCATCGGGGCTGAGCAGCGTCAGCTGGCCAGCGCCGCGGCGCAGCGCCAGGTCGCCGGGCACCGCCCGCTCCACGCCGAACTCGCGCACGCGGCAGCTCGCCGCCCTGTTCCACACGAGCGACTGGAACGCGTGCACGTACATGAGCCGCAGGTTATGCGGGATAGCCGCAAACGCGGCGGCCCAATTCTTGCTCGCGCCGGCGTCCTTGCTCAGCAGCCTGCGCAGCACGGCGCGCTCAGCCAGGGCGCCGCGCGGTGGCATTTTCTCCAGCGCGCCGGCCACGTCGCCCGCGGCCCACAGCGCCCTGGCGGCCTCCATCGCCAGCGACTCGCCCACGCGCGGCCTCAGCACCAGGTCGACCGCCTCGCGCCAGTCCGCCCTCAGCGCCGCCCGGCCCACCTCGTGCGACGCCACGCTGTGCGAGCCGAACCGCTGCAGCCCGAAGTAGTTGACGAACCCGCGCTCGCGGACGCTCTCCAGAGCCGCGCCTACCGAGCCCTCGTCCGCGCCCTCGACGAACCGCAGCACGATGACGAACCGGTTGCCCGCCAGGTCGCCGAGCCGCAGCCCCGAGCCGTAGCTGAAGTTGCCCAGCCGCGCCCCGCGCATGCGCCGCGACACCTGCTGCAGCCGCTCGTGCGCCACGCGGTGCGCCGAGCACCGCTGCACCGTGACCGCGCGCTTGTCCTTGGTGCCCGCCGTGCCGAACGCCCGCACGTTGACCCGCAGCAGCTGCGCCAGCTGCTGCACCACGTCCATCGTGTCGCTGTTCTCCTTCTGCAGCACAAAGTGGCAGTGGTCGCCCACGTGGTTCCACTGCGCGCCCCACCCGCGCGACCGCTTCTGCTGCGGCTTCTTGCTGCCACCGCGCTCCCCAGCCGCCGCCCGCCTGCCGGTGCGGGCGAACCTCAGCTGCCCGTCCACCGTGTCGACGCGCACCGCCGTGCCGAAGAAGTTGTTCGTCACGCGGTACACCGCGCGCCGCTGCTCCTTGTCCAGGCTGCGGTCCAGCAGCAGGCCCGCGTCCGTGGTCTCCGCCTCCGCGTCCGCTGCCGCCCCCGCCTCCGCGTCCGTGTCCTTGGGCTGCAGGTGCTCGCGGATGCGCTCAGCGTCCTCGCTGCCCAGGATCTCCCCGAGCATCTCGACGCCGCGGGCAAACGCCGCCTCCCCGTCCTCCGGCACGCCAAGCGCCGCCACCGCCATTTCCTCCTCGGTGGGCGGCGCCTTGGGGTCGTCGACGGCCGTATACGACGTCAGCCGCACCACGCGGCCCTGCGCGTCAATCTCGTTGACCAGAAAGTCCGCAAACCGGTGCTTGATGATGGCTGAGAACCCGGTCCAGCCGGGCAGCACGTACTCGGTGATACCGACGTCCGCCTCGCGCACGTAGTGCTCGGTTTTGGTCCGCTTGTCGGCCGCGGGCTGGCTGTCCGCAGAGGCGGGTGCGTCGGCCGGCCGCTTGGTTTGCGGAGCGGCGCTGCCTTCCTGAGGCTCCGTTGCTGGCGCTGCTGCTGCTGCTGTGCTGGCGGGATCGGACATGCGTGTGCTTGCTTGTATCGGTGTTCTGGCGTGCCGGCGTGTGAATACCCCGAAAAGTGCCCTTAGCATAAAGCACCTGTAAGTCAATTCGAAAGAAGAAAGAAAAAAAAACTTGTGGAGCAGGATGCGGAGGAAGAAGAAGATGAGGCTTGGATCTTGGGGCTGCTCGATCTGCAAACTTTTCAGCACACATACACACACTCTCTCTCTAGTCGATCTGATCACCGTATCAGCGCCTGGTGGTCTGGCCCTGATCAGGTCTGGTCTGGTCTGGTCTGGTCTGGTCTGGTCTGCGCAGCCACCAACGCACGGACGCAACTACACTCCCTCTTTTCCGTTCTCTCCCGCCAGTTTCTGTAATCTTTCTACACAACTGCAAACAAAAAAATGGCGCCCCGCTTTACCGCCTTCGTCCACGATCACCCCGCCCTGGCCTCTCTGCGCAGCACGCAGTGGGCCGAGCGCTTCGAGCTGACCACCGTCGACCCCACCACCTTCTCACCCCACGAGCAGCTCGCCCTCACCCCGCGCTTTGTCGTCATCGCCCACGACCACCTCTCGTACCACAACAGAGCGCACAACATCACCAACACGTTCCCCTACGGCTCTTCCGCGCCCACCGTCGACCTGGTGGGAGCCAATCTGACCTTCGCCCACGCGCTGCTCCAAGAGGCTGCCAAGGCCGACGCCCGCCCGCCGCCGCTACTGTGCTTCACAGATAAGCAAGAGTTTGCCCGGAACTCCGTGTACGCCGGCATATTCCGCAGCCTGTTCGCCGTCGAACACTACGCGCGGGACTGTCAGGGCGCCGTGGACTTTGGCGCGCTGAGGGAGGTCGCTGAGCAGAGACTGGCGGGCTCTGGCCGCGACATGTTCCTTGTTAAGGTGGGAGACAGCTACAGCGTGCATTGCCTGGGAAGCAGCGTTTCGTGCACTTTGACGGAGACTTCGAGGATGATTGCCATACTCCGGGCCGGCCTATGCTCGTTCGACGACATTCCGGACATCGACGGGCGCAAGCCCCGAGGGCAGCAAACGCCTGGGTTCCGCCTCTGTGACCGGTCGGGCGTCCTGGTGGCCAAGGACTGCCGCTTCTGGCTTCAGATCTGCCTCGACAGCGACGACCCATGTGATGACAAAAATGACGGCGATAGTGATAATGCTGGCGAGAGGTCCGCCGACACGCGCTGTCTCCGCCTTGGCAGCCCTCTGTCCGGCGGAACCGGAAGCCCCGGCATCTTCAGCCACGCCACCGTCGATGGCATCACGTACCTGATGGCCGGCGGCCAATACCTCCACGTCAACGACGCGGGCGAAATCACTCTCACTGCTTCCTTGCCCGGCAAGAGCAGCCGTCTGCAGCTTGAGTACAACTACCGCGGCGATATCATGTTGGCCAAGTGGGGCGGCAGCGTCTTTGCCACGTGCGAGTTTGGCGAAGATGCTCTTAGTACAATAAGCTTCAAACTCACTGGACCGAACCCCGCCGACGAGATCTGGCCCATGGCACTGCGTCTGCACCGCATTACCGCGCTTCCCTGATACACAGGTTGAGAAATATTTATTACATACGCGTCTATTTTTTTAATTATTATTTCCTTTTATTTGCTACAGCTCTTCTACGTTCCGCTCGCCGTCGTCTGCGTCGTCTTCACCTACTGGTGCTGACTGGCCAAGGCTCTCGCATATCCAGCTTACCGACTGCGCAAGCCCCTCTGAGCACGAAGAAATAATGGCACTGTGGTCACTGTCATTTGTCGCTGACTCTGCCCTGCACACCTGCCATATGCGCTCCTCGCGGTCCGCGTCCACGCCCTCTGCCGCAGCATCTTCCAGCCCGTCCAGATCAACCCTATCGCTGCTGCCACCAACCACCTGCTCCAAGACCGCCGCCATCTTAGCCAGCAGCTCGCCTGTTTGAATGCGCTTCTGCCGGACCGCCAACTCAGTCTCCGCCCAGTTCTTGCAGCAATCAATAATGTAATGCGCCCTGAAGAACGCCGCCAGCGCTAGCCGCTGCCACACCCCCTCCCGTCCACCACGCTCCCTCCCGATCTCGGCCACCAGCTGGCCAATCATCTCCCAAACCTTGGCGTCCTGCTTGCGCTGCGCCAAATACGACACACACTTTACCAGGGCCTCTTCCCGGCGCCCCAGGGCCCACAGCGTCTCTGCCATGAACCGGTCATACCCAGGGTTCATCCCGCCGCACTCCGCGTACATGTCGCAGAACACCCGGGCCATGTCCAGCGAGCCTGCTCGCACGGCCGCCCGCCCGCCAATCTCAAGGATCTCGCGGATCGTTGCCATCCGCAAATGCTCCCGATGCCTTTCGACGAACGCCCGGGATGCTTGCAGGCACAATGAGGCGGCCTCAGCGTACTGTCCGGTGAAGTACATGCGCTGCGCGGTGAATGTGATTTCGTCCAGGCCGGAGTGCTGCGACAGCCAGTCGGCGACTGAAGTGGTTGTTGAGCGGTCGTACCAGCCGTCGGTGTCGATTTTGGGCGTGTAGCTTATTTTGGAGGCGTCGAAGGGTACGCGCCGGTCGCGCGGCTTGCCGAACAGTCCGTCGTCGCTATCGCTGTCGGAGTAGCCGGCAAACTGGAAGAACCCGTGTGCATCGTCCAGACCTGCCTCGCTCATGTCGCCTCGATTCAGTCCAGTGGGAATATCAAGTTATTTTTTCTTTCTAAGAGTTTAGCGTTGAGAAGAGCAAGTGAACGAGCTTGGATGAAAAGAACACTTTAATTCGCCTGTTCTCTCGTATTACTTAATCTGGTAATCTGATGCTGTACATCTGAACTCGCTTTTTGGATGACGCGGTCCTCCTGCGCTTTTAGGCTCTTCGCTGCTCGCAGTCAATTGCACCTTGCAGCTCTTTTCTCTACCCGCCAATTTATCTATTTATCTCATTCGCCCACTCAATCCAATGGAGGTCGACAATTCTGTCTACAGCTATCTTCAGAAGCAGCAGCACGAGGTGCCCAGCCAGCTGGCGCCATACTTTGGCGAGTTCGAGGACCTCTACGAGCGCAAGTAAGTCAGGCTCAGCTCTGAGGGACCATGTGCATTCCACAAACCCGCATTATTACTAATGAATGCAATTCACACACTATCCTCTCTTTTCCTCTGGTAGAATTTGGCATCAGCTTACAGACAAAGTCGAGAAATTCATCAACATTCCCGAGGCAGCGCCCTACCGCATTGGTCTGTACAATGAGTTTATCCGCGACTGGCAGAAGCACATGAACAAGGTAAAGCTTGTTCTATTTGCCCTTGCCGCCGCCCGGCAGTTTGACAGCAGCCCAACGGCCGCCGAGTTCATGTCCGAAATCGCCGAGGACGTCAACAAGCCGGAGTCGCAGGACGCCTACGCACTGGCGCTCCTGGAGAGCGCGCACTTCCGGCTCTTGCTGAACGACCTGGACTCGACGCGCGATACGCTGGAGAAGTGCCAAAAGATGATCGAGTCGTTTGCAAACGTCGATTCGGTCATACACGCCAGCTTCTACCGCGTCTGCGCTGACTACTACAAGGCCAAGGCCGCCTTTGGTCAGTATTACAAGAACGCCCTGTTGCTCCTGGCGTGCATCGATGTGCAGCAGCTGAGCATCGAGGACCGCGTTCAGCGCGCATACGACCTGGCCATTGCTGCTCTGCTGAGCGACAATATCTACAACTTTGGCGTGCTTTTGTCGCACCAGATTGTCGAGTCGCTGCGCGGGACAGAGCACGAGTGGATGCTCGATCTGCTGCTTGCGTTCAACTCGGGAAATATTGGCAAGTTTGAGGCCCTAATGGGCAAGATCCACGCCCAGCCGCTCCTGGCACAGCAGGAGACCTTTCTACAGCAGAAGATCCGCCTGACTGCTCTGATCGAGTCGATGTTCTCGAGACAGGGCGCAGGCGCACGCACAGTCTCGTTTGGCGACATTTCGGCCGAGACAAAGCTGCCGACTGGCGAGATCGAGCACCTGATCATGAAGGCCCTATCGCTCGGCTTGATCCGCGGCCGCATCGACCAGGTCGACCAGCAGGTCACCGTGCAGTGGGTCCAGCCGCGCTACCTGGGCAAGGACCAGATCCGCGGCCTCGTTGACAGACTGGGCCAGTGGGAGGCTCGTGTCAAGGAGACTGCACAAAAGATGACCCAGACCACACCCGAGCTGTTCGCATAAACCTCTCTTCGTTTAATTTCTAGCTTATTGATCTCTACAAAAAAGAACAAACATCAAACTCTAGCTTTTCTGATCCTTGTTATCGCCGAAATACTTCACTTTGGCGTCGTCCCACAGCTGCTTGGCACGATCGGTGAGGCTTCCGAAATCGTCCACCGCCGGTCTGACCACCAGATTGAACACGGGCATGTCGTCGACTGGGTTTCCCTCATAGTAGTCAATGACATACCTGACCTGCTTTCCGCAGCGATCAACATACCAGTCGTGACGGTCAAACGGCCTGACTCCATGAAGCCACCCAGATATCCTGGCCAGAGGACTGAGATCGTTTGGCCTGCCCTGCAGGCGCAGCAGCTTCGGCTTCATGCACGTGTCCCTATGCCTCGACTCCCACTTGAGCACCTCGTTCCACGCGCCCTCGTTCAAAAAGTTGTGAATATCCACCATCACGTCCATGTACTCCTCGGGCGCCGCCATGTTCTTGCGCGCAAGCGCATTGTAGAACTGCTGTGGCGATGGGTATTCCCAGACATTCTCCGAGTTGGCGTCTCCTCCAGTCGCTCGCGGAATTGACGAGAGCTCGCGCTCGGTCGAGAGACTCTCGGTCTGATCTGCGTGCATGTTCTGTGTCAAGTTGGGCATCATGTTTAGCGGGTTAATAGCGTCCTTGCCTGGGCCACTGTGGTCTACTGGGCAGCCGCTGTTTCCACTGCTATCTCTGCTTCCGAATAGCGACTGGGCAAAGCTGGGTGGTTTTTGGCTGTGGTCAATAGGGCAGCTGGGCCGCTCGTGTGGTGCCTCGCTTACTGACGGCTGCGCCGCCGACCGTGAATGATCAACGGGGCATTTCTTAATATCTGAATCCTTGGACGAGTTCTGATGCGACATTTCTCTGCACACGACCGAATTGTATATGTAAAAAAGTTAAAGTTGGGTATTATCCGGAACGGAGGAAGCGATCAAGAAAAAAAATATTTTTTTGGCAGGACCCCACAGCTTATCAAAATCATTTCGATGTCATGTGATATTACTCGATGCGATCGAGATTCCCACTTGAGTTTAGGATGCCGAGGCTATTAGACTTTCCGATATAAAATAGTGGCTACAGATGTAATTTAAATATATATTGAGATATATAAAAGAGCCTAAACTCTTACTCTACCGCCTGCTTGATGGATTCGTTCAGCTGCATGCGCTCAACGAGCTTGGTAAAGTGACTGTCCTTGTTTGCAAGCAGATTTTCAGGCGTGTCAAACTCGGAAACCACACCGTTGTCCATCACCAAGATCTGGTCACTGTCCATGATAGTGTTGAGCCGGTGCGCAATAGTCAGCACCGTGCAGTTGGTAAACTCGCGTCTAATGACTTCCTGCATAATCTGGTCTGTTTTCCCGTCAATATTCGCCGTCGCTTCATCCAAAACCACTATCTTGCGTCGCCAGAGCAAAGCTCTGCACAGGCTGACCAGTTGTCTCTGACCGACACTAAAGTTTTTACCATCGTGTTCAATCCATTTATCCAACCCAGTTCCTTCAATCCATGGCCCATCGTCTTCATAACTGTCTGGATCGTATACAAACTTTCCAGTTGGTGTGTCAAGAAGATCTGCAAACTGGCAGGCGCGGATTGCTGTCCAAACCTCTTCGTCGCTGAACGCATGGCCAGGATCCAGATTGTCGCGCACAGTTCCTTCAAACAGCACAGGGTCTTGTGGAATAATTGAGATCCTTGAGCGCAAGTCGAACAGTCCAATTGTCGAAACATCTATACCATCAATCGTTATATGACCTGACTCGGCCTCGACCAGCCTCATGAGCGCATATGTAATTGAGCTCTTGCCAGCTCCAGTGCGGCCAACAACTCCAACTTTCTCGTTTGGCCTGACCGTAAAGTTAAGACCCTTTAGCACCGTATCGAGTTCTGGACGATAGCGCATCCTGTAATCACAAAACTCAATTGATCCATGCTGCGGCCAGTCTGCAGCTGGTCTGCTGTTTTCAATAACTGACGGCGCTTCTCTGGTCAGCTCTTCAGTATATATGTATGCATTTGAGAGATCCTTAATTCTGCTCTTAAACTGACCAAGCAATATTGCAAATGTAGTTATTTTTTCATTAATATCCTGAAGGAGTGATTTGGTAACATCAATTTGTCCAGGATAGACAGATCTGTTGGTTTTAAACCTCCAGATGTTGTACATCAAAATTGTTGAATCAATTACTTCTGCGAGACAAGTTGATAATATTTTATCAGCCGTTGAGACAATGCCCTCAATATACAGGGTTCAGACAATATTCTTAGAATAGCTTTCCATAGACACCTAACTTAAATAATATAGTTATTACTAGAAAAAACAATGAAGCACCTATTGAAACATATAAACAAAAATAACCAAGAGTTTTTAATATTGACGCTACTGAGATCATTCTTACAGCCCTACTTTTAGCCTAATTTTGTCATATATTGTGCTGTCAATTTTTTTGCTCTATACCAGATACTTCCAAATAATGCATAATACTAATTAAAATGGGTTGTAATACATACAGAATATTAAATATACAAAACAAGTTGCACTTGGAGGAAAGTAGGTCAAAAGCGGTAACATATTGGAATTATCGTATCAGAAAAGTAGAAAGGCGGTTGACCACTATTTAACAGACAGCTCTCCGAAACGTTCTACAAAATATTTTATATTTTTTCACATACGCTGTGCGTACTAGCTTTTAATTAAATTTATTGTTTTTTAGATACAGCAAGTAGTCATTTTTTGAAAATTGCTTAAAAATCGGGAAATTTACTGGCTAATCGCAAATTATTAATCTGTCTTCTAGTTACCCGTATGTGCGCTGTAGTTATTCAATGTTTATAAAAAGTATTAATTAAAAATCCCAGTTGTTGGGTTTTATTAGATGTAAAATTTGTACATTATTTGATAAGGGTATATAATATTATAATTTGTTAAAGATTGGTAGTTAAACATTGATTGCAAACACAATCGTCAAAGCTGATTTTTATGTGAACCCTGTAAATTATTTATTCTTTGAAGCCACTGGCTATTTGCCAAACTAATCTAATACTTGTCTTTAAATATTCTGGTAGGAATACAATTAATATAGAAAATAACTACATCTTTGCTAGCTAAAGCTTGGCCAGCTTTGTGTAGTCGCTTCTCTTTGCAGCTTCACGCTCCCTGAGTAGTCTGCGCAAAATCTTTCCAGAAGCAGACTTCGGTATAGAACGGACGATTTCAACACCACCACGAAGTGCCTTGTAGGATGAAACACGCCCAGAA
>JANBOJ010000397.1:0-11642 GCA_027574685.1 Coemansia erecta | reverse complement strand
AACAAGCTGCTCGGCAACGTCACCATCGCCCAGGGTGGTGTTCTGCCCAACATCCACGCCACTCTCCTGCCCCAGAAGACCAAGAAGAGCGGTGCCTCGCAGGAGCTCTAAGCTATTCAATAGCTCGGCATTTACGAAAAACCTTATGCGGTGTCTAATTTTTCCATGCTGCTAGTCAGCGCAGCTATTTTACTTTGTATAATAAACAGATCCCACCAAACATCAAACTGCAACAGTGCATATAAAAATGCACCTTTTTACTTGCGGGGGTCGTTTGGTATTCGTCGTCAAAATGATATTTGACGCGTCGATACTATTTCTATGCTCTAACAGGGTTTGAGAGATCGATTTCCTTCTTGCTTTTTCTCTTTGTTTATTTGTTAGATATTTTCTCTAATCTAAAATGGACCGGCGCGGAAATAAGGATACATCAAACTTCTTCAAAAGACTCACTGACACTCCAGACCTTGCGACCCTAAAGTCGCCGTTCCCTCGGCATTTGGCCGGGCCAAGCCGTAACCCACATTTAGCAGCTTCCAGTACGCGACCTATTCAATTTAGCGGCTTAAACAGAGCTCCCCTGAGGTCTGCGCGCCCTGTTGCTATTCATAATGCACCTGGTGCTCACTATCCAGTAGAGGGCGATGGCGGTATGCCTTTGTCGCCAATTGGCAGCAATGCACAACCTGGGGGTGGTCACAGCTTTGCATATAATGCTCCTGCGCCGTACCGATCCCCGCCAGAGTACCCAAACTCGGTGCAGCCTATTCGCACGCGTCCATTCTCAACTACTGATGGCCGCTATGTGCCAGGAAGCACTGTACCTGCACATATTGTTTCTCCCATCTCGTTACGCGGGGGCGTGGCCAGCAGCTCACAAGGGCAGCTGCACAGCTGGTATGTATTTCTAGACGCAGCAAAGGGTACGGTTAGTGTACATGGCACTGGGACAAATTCGGATGGAGCTCGTGTTTTCCGGCGCAGCTCTGCGATTTCGCGTGCGGTCGATTCTCGCACGCTCATGACCTCAAAGGGCTCGTGCTATCAGCTAGTTGGCTCTGCCGATGTCGACACTATGCGGCTCAAGGGATTTCCAGAATATCTTATCCCTTACTTTGTCGAGGGATTCCCGCAGACATGGAAGCAGCTACTCGAAAGGCACTTTGGCGGGTCGACGACCGTTAGCAGCTACCACGGAGCTACAGGGCCTCACTCTTCGAGATCCGAGGGCTTGCTGCGCCCCAATCCAGTTTCGCTCAATACAGAGGGATCCATCGAGGAGTACGGTGGTCTAGAGACTCTGTCATCCTCGAGCTTAAGCGGGAGTACGTATATTAACTCTGCCATATCGCCTGAATCTCCAGGAATCAGCACCAAACCGCAGGTCGGTGCCCGTTCGGTCTACAGCAGTGGGTCCAGTCTATTCCTGAACCGCAAGTTTGGAAACACTGTTCTTCCTACAGGTGTCTCGTCCAGATCTGAGGATTCAGATACATTTAGACTCGAGGACGCGGAGGAAAATATAGACGATGACGGGGATAGCACCAGCGGCGGCGAAAACGAGAACGGTATTGGACGGATTACCGAGTGTGACGAGCCTTTATCTTCTAGAGACGAGTCTGAAGAACCATCAGAGCCGACTTCTCCTGAGCTGCCAGCAGTATCTTCTGCTCGGAGGCATGTACAGAAGACACCAACGCCGAAGTCCAGTATGGCCGAACCTCTTGGCGTATCACCAAATCGCCCGATATTACGGTCAGGCTCGCGGGCAGTCTCAGGAAAGGCCGATGCCGCTCAGCTCCAAGATATGTTCGACAACGCATCCAAACGCCTTGCCCCTACACAGCATACATCGTCTCCTGCACACTCCGCAAAGAAGAGAGTGCAACGAAAGGTGATGGACAGTTCGGACGAGTCAAGCTGCCAAAAAGAGCATTCTAACGCCGATCTGGCCGAGAGTGCTGATGATGTTGAAGATCGGCCGCTAGTTGAGAATAATGCTAGGGCTAATGCCGACACGCCCTCGAAACCCACTCAGAGCAGAGCTATACGGGGTGGATCGGCGAGGAGGTTCTTAGCTAGACGTGGGGCGAAGATGAGCAGCATCGCAACACCAACCAGACTAGCGACCAGAAGGAGCACTCAGCAGCAGCCCAGAAATGAATCAGCTGGGGACACCGATCTTGAAAAGACACCCGTGTCAGCAAAGGCGACACGCATTGCCGGGTCTGCCACGGGCAAGGGCAGCGAGTCGGATGATCTGGTGGCTGGAATGCGATTCGGTTTGGATGCAGACTCGGATGGAAGCGAGGAGTTAGGCGTTGCGCCGCCGAAAGTACAAGTGGTGGTTACACCAAGGCGACACTCGCGCGTAGCCGGACCAGCAAGCGGCAAAAAAGTAGATCAAAGTGACAGTGTTGACGACGATCCGCCGACTGCAGACAGTGCTGGTGAAACAGACAGTGGCCGCACACCGCTGAAGACGCCCCGATCTGCAACGCCTAAATGGAAAGCTGGGCGACGGTACTTTAGGTACAAGGAGCCGGAGACACCCAGCACATCGGTTACACGATCGGGCCGCAAGGTGCGCAAGCCTCAAGACTGGTGGGCTAATGCGCAGGAACACCTGGATGGCAGCGGCAATGCTGATGGCAGCGCGCAGAAGGAGTCAAAGATCAAGTACAAGTGGGGGTCTGGCGAGGCTGTCGTGGTTCAGGATGGCAAGCGGGTGCGTCTCTCGGACTTTTACCTGCAAGGAGGTGACGACGACGCGCTCTTTCGAGATTCTGGCGAGGACAAGACAAAGTCAATGTCGTAAGAGTTGGCTACATGATTTTTATTGGAATCTAATGTGTTGATATACGAGATATGTTCTACAAATCTATAAAAGAGCTACAGCTTGCTCTCGCGAGGCTTTGGGGCAAATGTTGTTTTGAGTGTGGTGTGCACCTTGCCGTTTCGTTCTAGTTTGGCAAAGATCACGACGTGGTTGGTCTTGGGGTCGATGGCTTCAACAGAAGCGTCGACAATAATGCCCTTCGACTCCAGATCAACGCCTTTGTGATAGTTGATGTCTCTGACGATGGCATCGACAGCTGTCGAGGCGATGCCGGTGACCTTTGTAAACAGCAGTGCCGACGCATTGTAGAGGACAGTTCCCAGCAAGCCGCCATGCACGTAGATTGGCGGGCCGCTAAGGTCCTTGTCAAAGTCAAGCATTGCAACCAGACGTTTGGCGGACAGGCTGACCGAGCCGTCTTTATGCGGCACGGTGTTTTTGGGCATAAAGTTCATGGGCTGCGAAAGAGAGCTCAGATCGGCCGGACTCAGCGGGCATGCATCAGTAGCATTTAGTTGGGACAGCACTGCGCCAGCACCACTGCCTGCGGCTTGGCTGCCTCTGCTGGGGTCGGACGGGTCGGCGAGCCTGTTCTTCATGCTGGCCAGTGGCACAAAGACAAATGTCGCACGGGCAACTAGCAGCTTGGCGGCAGTCTCGGTGTCGTAGACTGGGCACTCGATAACGACCTTGCGGTCCTTGACCAGCGTGGTGCGAGCATCAAAGTAGAACGAGCGAGCGGCAGGGCGCGTGTCAGCTGACTTTTCGATGGTAAGGTTGACGGTGAAGCCGATGTAGGGCTCGTCGCGCGGCACAGCGGACATCAGCCGTGTCGAGAGCTCGGCAGTTGCGTCGTCGAGCAGGGTGAAGAGTGTGGTCTCCTCAATGGCTGGTGGCTGCTGCTGCTTCTGCTGGTGGCTGCTGGTCGATGTCTGGGCAAAGTTCCAGTGGCCGAGCAGGTGGTGGGCCGATGGCGAGTAGTAGTACTGCGGAAGGTCGAGGAGGCGCGGGGCGAGCAGGTGGCTTCTGACCAGCTGGGCGGGATTGGGCGGGTCCCAGAGCGCATGGAAGCCAACGGGCAATAGGTCGGTGTGGCGGGCAATCATCTGGCGGATGGCCTGGTGGATGGGGCGCAGGGGCGTGGCAGGCATTGCGTCTGTGCGTAGGATGGATGTCTAGGGAAGGTGGGGTATGTGTGTTCTTTATCTTATCTCTAAGTGAGGACAGGGCGAGGAGAAAGTGGTAGGATTATATATGCGGCCCTGTGCGTCCAGCAGACTGGGCGAGAGCGAGATAGGACACAGGCACATGTCCGAGCAGCGCGGGTTCTGATATGGCCAAACCGGGAAAATCCGACGGCCGATTGAGCCGGGCTGGTTGTGCTTGTGCTCGGTGGTGATTTAATTGTGCTGAGTGGCAAGAACAGCGGGCATTTTGTTCCCCAGTCCGGGTTTTAGCGCTTGGCTTGTCGTTTTTTTTCCCCAGTAAATTAGCAAATACAAAGTTGGCAACCAGAATGAGCAAGACGTTCACACTCAAGGAGCTTCGGCAGTACGACGGCAGGCAGACGACGGGCGACGCCACGATCCTGCTGGGGTTCAACGGCAAGGTGTACGACGTGACGGCGGGGGCGGGGTTCTACGGGCCAGGCAAGAGCTACAGCGTGTTCGCCGGGCGCGACAGCACGCTGGCGCTGGCGCGGGGGTCGCTCGAGCAGAGCCTTCTGCCAGAAGACGATGGGGAGCCGGTCGACAGCAGCGCGCTGACGGACGCCGAGCGCGAGGCGGTGGCGACGTGGGAGCAGCGGCTGGCAGCCAAGTACGCGCAGCGGGGCGTGCTTGGGCGCCAGTGACGTCGTGTGGCCAGATCGTGGATGGGCTCAGACATATCGTGGCACGCACTCCGCGGGTTCCGCTTAGCCGTTGGCATGGACGGATTAATAAAGATTTATTACATAACGGGTGGGCTTCAGCCGGCAGCCGGCAGCCGGCAGCCGTCAGCAGAACGCGTGGCGCAGGTTGCTGAATGCGCACTGGTGGAAGAAGTTGGTGCTGCGCACGTAGCGCGCGCCGGCCATGTTGCGCTCGATGCGCTCGAACAGGCGCACGGTGTGCAGGCGGATGGCGGGGCTCGGGTGGTAGAAGCCGTAGGCCAGCGGCTGCAGGCCGCCCTGGCTCTGCGGCAGCGCGGCCAGCAGCTCGGTGACCTGCTCGTCGGACACCACCTGCTCGTCCAGGCGCTTGAAGATGGCCTCGACGTCGTTGACGTCCAGGTTGGCGGCCGTGCGCAGCGCGTAGACCATGTGCGCCACGTCGATGCCGTGCACGCACGACGCGGCGTGCTGCGCGCGGCGGTCGGCCACGGCGTTGTGGAAGGCGTGCGACGCCACGAAGCCGTCGATGCGCGCCTGGTAGAAGGCCAGCTCGCGGTCGGCGTCGGCCGGCGCGTTGGCGTGCACGTGCGCCAGCTGCGGCACCAGCGCCACGAAGCGCCGCACGTAGGCCTCGACCTTGGCGCGGATGGCCACCTCGCCGTAGTGGCGGTCGATGGCCAGCAGCAGGTCCTGCACGAACTCGGCGTCGCGGTTGTTCCAGCGGTCGGGCTTGGCCGCGTCACGTGCCGACAGCGACCGCGACCGCGCCAGCGCCACCGAGTCGAGGCTGCGGCGCAGCGCGTCGGCGGGCGCGCGGGCGGCCGGCGGCGCGGCCAGCGCCGGGCTGACGGCGATGCGGCCGGTGTTGATGTTGCACAGCACGTCCCACCACTCGGGGTGCTCCTCGAAGGCCGGGTTGGTCACGCCGGCGATGTAGCCGGGGAAGGCCAGCAGCGTGTCGAGGTTGGTCAGGTTCGTGTAGGGGAAGGCGCGGTTGGCGAAGCCGCGCAGCACGCCGCCGCCGCCGCTGCCCAGCGCCACGGCCGCCAGCACGTAGTTGGCCACCTCGCCGGCCGGCCGGCCGTGGCCCAGGAAGATGACGCGCTTCTGCGTCAGCAGCGCGTTCATCAGCACCACGATCGGGTGCGTGTACGGCCCGCTGGACTCCAGGTGCGGATGGCCGCCCAGCCCGGCGCCGCCGCCCGGCGCGCCGCCGCCGGCGCCGGCGAACGTCGTCAGCAGCTGGATCAGCGAGAAGTCGCCGATTTCCTCGGGGTACACGGTCATCGGCACGCGGATCGGCAGCTTGACGCCCGAGTACACGATCTCGGTGTCGAAGAACCGCCGGTCCTTGTTGCGCGCCGCGCCGCGCACGCGTCCGGCCTCCGACACCGTGCCGCGCCGCGCCGCCGCGTCGTCGGCCGTCGCGTCGCCGCCCGCCATCGCGTCGCAGTCGCCGTCACGCGTCGCCGCGTCGACCACGCGCCGCTCGTCCTCCAGCGCCGCGAACCGCTCCTCGAACATGTTCTGGTCGTCGGCGAAGCGCAGGATGGTCGTCTCGTGGCGGCTCAGCTGCGGCATGCGCGACAGGTCCATGCTGTTGGCCGCGGCGTACAGCTCGGCCAGCGTCTGCTCGGTCGGCGCGCGGTAGTAGTTCTCCAGCGCCAGCATCAGCATGGCCTGGTAGATGTGGATGAAGCGGTGCCGCGTGCACACCGCCATGGCCTTGACCACGGCGCCGCGCCGCACCTCCTTGTCGTGCTTCGTGCGCACCAGGTTCAGCACGTACAGCAGCGGCGCCCCGCCGTCCGCCACGCGCCCGTCCGCGTCCGGCGCCTTCTGGTTCAGGAAGAACACCGTCCAGTCGCTCTCACGTGCGTGCGCCCCGTCCGGCAGCATCAGCTCCGCCAGGTGCGAGTCGTCGGCCCCCGTCGCCCGCGGGTACTGGTGCCGCAGGATCGCGCCGCGGTCGATGTCGAACTCGGCCACCAGGATGTACTCGACGTTGCGCTGCTGCATCGAATCGCCGCCTGCCGCTGCTGAATCTGCATCTCTGTCGCTGTCCGCTGTCATTGTGTAAATGTCGCTAGAGGGCAAGTTGTGTAAAGTGCGTTCAAAAACAAAAACACGGTCGGTCTTGTCACATGCGCCGCCACCTCTTTGTCCTTTGCCCGATCTACGCGCGCTGCATTGGGTCAAAGAGCCAATCCGAGCCGAGAATCAGTGTGTTGAGCCGAGCCACCGAGTGATAGATCTTTGCAGTGCAGTGCGTATCTCTGCCTCCCCCGGGCTTTGACTCTCTTCTGCTCGAAATCCCCTCTACACATACACACATACCCCTCTCCGGATTCTCTCCCAATGTCGGCACATCGGAGCTACGTTCGCAGCCTGTACAAGAAGGCCCTCAACACATCGCTCGACTGGTATCCGAACAGGCAGCAGTGGCGGCCCGTCGCCCTGCAGATCCGCGCCGAATTCGAGGCCAACCGCGGCGAGGCCAGCCCTGTGCGCGTGCAGCAGCTCCTGCGCGAGACCGAGGACGCCCTGGAGGAGTACCGCCACCCGTTGCCCTACAAGTACATGACCGCCCCCGGCGGAACAAAGTACGAGCGCAACCTGTGGTTCGAGGACAACATGACCCGCTAGCCCCGTCTAACATCTCTTTTTGTCACATACAGCTTCTTAAATACATCTTCACCTACTCCTACACCGCCTTAAATGTGGTGTAGTCCGCACGCTGGCTTTGATGCCATGCGCGGCGGGCGGACAAACCGCTCTGTTCTTCCCTGCCCTCGTGTCTTCTCTCTCTCTCTCTCTCTCCTCTTCACCTCCATCTTTCTCCACTGTTTCTTCTACGATATCCAAGCTACACGCGCAAGCTATGACTGCGTCCATGAAAGCCGTGCTTCTCAGCCGTCCCGGCGGCGTAGATCAGCTCCACCTCGGCGAAGCCGAGAAGCCGACCCCCAAGCCCAACGAGATCCTGGTCAAGATCCACTTCTTCGCGCTCAACCGCATGGACTCCATCCAGCGCGAGGGCAAATACCCTGTCCCACCGGGCGCCAGCCCCATCCTGGGCGTCGAGATTGCCGGCGAGGTCGAGGCCGTCGGGTCAGACACCACCCGCTTCAGCGTCGGCGACCGCGTCTTCGGCCTCCTGTACGGCGGCGCATACGCCCAGTACGCCGTCGTCGACGAGGGCTCTGCCCACCCGCTCGGGTCTCTGTCGATGGAGCTGGCCTCGTCGCTGCTCGAGTGCTGGTACACCGCCTACCAGGCCATCCACTACATCGGGAACATCAAGTGCGGCGACGACGTCCTGATCCACGCTGCCGCCGGCGGCGTCGGGACCGCCGCCATCCAGCTGGCCAAGCTGGCCGGTGCCCGCCGCATCTTTATTACTGCGAGCCGCCCCGAGAAGCTCGACTACTGCCGCCGCCTCGGCGCCACCCACCCAATCAACTACCGCGAGCAGAGCTTCAAGGACGTCGTGCTTGCCGAGACCGGCGGCCGCGGCGTCGACGTCATCTGCGACTACCTGCTTGCCAGCTACTTTGCCGACAACATCGAGTGCCTGGCCCGCGATGGCCGCATGTCGCTGCAGGGTCTGATGGGCGGCTCCGTCGTCGACAGCATCAACCTGGCTCCGCTGATCTACAAGCGTCTGCGCGTCGAGGGCTCGGCGCTCCGCTCGAGATCGCTCGAGTACCAGCGCCGCCTCGGCGACGAGTTCCGCCGCAAGGTGCTGCCGAAAATCGAGTCGGGCGAGCTCAAGTGGCACGTCGACAAGGTATTCGACTGGGAGGACATCCGTGACGCCCACCATCTGCTCGAGGAGGCCGCCTTTACCGGCAAGATCGTCGTCAGGGTTACCGACAATGCGGCTCCAGAGTCTGACTAGTAAGCTGGGCCGCCAGACAAACCACACTCTTTTTTCTATTGCAAGGAGCAGGGGTGCTGTTCCTGCTGCTTCTGTTGGTAGGCAAAAATCGATTGCCGAAAAAAATCTCTTTTCTTTCGTTCGACGTTGAATTCGCCTTCACTTTTTTAAATTAGCTTCACAGCTGTGAATTGACTTTTTTTTCTCTTCTTCCGGGGTTAAGAAACCACACCACGTCCGGTTTCTTTCGTATTCGTTTCTCTATTCCATTCAGTCCAAAGCCTGACAATGAGTGTGGCCAACCTCGCCGGTCTCATAGTCTACCGCATTACGCCCAGGGGGCCTATCGAGTATCTCTTGATCTGCAAGAAGAACTTCAACAGATATTCGCACTGGTATCCGCCCAAGGGCAGAATCATTGGCTCTGAGGATGAGCTAAAGTAAGTACCCGCTCATCTATCTCTGCACCTGCAATTATCTCCAGGCCACAGGCGCACTGTTCCTCTTTTTATGCAGCTCTGCAACTGACTCCTTTTGTGATAACGCAATTGTGTGTGTATCGCCCCACCCGCCCTTTCTCCAATGTAGCTGTGCGACGAGAGAGACGCTCGACCAGACCGGCCTGGGTGGAGACCAGCTGCTCATCGACGAATCCTTCCGCGCCGAACTCAAGTACGTCGACGGCGTCAAGCCCAAGCAGGTGGTCTATGTGCTTGCGCGCAACGTTACATCCTCGCGCGCATCGACGATCCACAACGACGATCCGCTGATAGAGCTGAGCTGGTGCCGCCTCGACGACGCTCTAGGCAAGGTCAAGTTCCAGAGCATGCAGAACATCCTGTCGCAGGCAGAGGAATATATCGAGAGCAACCGCGATGACCTCGCGCCTGCCAACCATTCCTCCAGCTGGAAGACCGTTGGCAACAAGGAGTCTGCGAGCGGCTGGCGTCCGCAGCGCGGCAACATGGCTCATGTCGAGGGCCAGTTTAGAAAACTCGATGTCGGCAACGGCGGTGGCCAGAGAGGCAACCGGGCCCTCGGCGACAATGAGCAGTGGCAGCAGCAGCAGTCCACCCAGGGCTCAAAGCCCAGACCCCAGGACAATCCGCTGTACAAAACCAGGCTGTGCGAAAAGTACGAGCGCGATGGGGAGTGCCCTTACAACGAGAAGTGTGTCTTTGCCCACAGCGCCGCAGAGCTTCGTGAGCGCAAGGTTGTTCCGGATACGCTGCCGCAGAGAGGCGCTCAGAACGACAGATCGCGTGACTACTCTGGCTCGTCGTCACACTACCAGAGCCAGGGCCACAACCAGTCGCAGTACCAGCAGAACCCAAACCACAACCAATTCCAGCATCTGCATCACTACCAGCCGCAGCAGTACCCGAGGCAGAACCACCAGAACCAGCATCAGCAGCAGCAGCACTACCCGCAGCAAAACAACCATCAGTACCAGAACTACCAGCAGCAGACCCCACGCACCCCCCAGAGCGCTGCGCCAAAGTTCGATGCCAATCCGCTCTACAAGACCAGACTCTGCCAGCGTTTTGCCGAGAAGGGCGAGTGCCCGTATAACGAAAAGTGCCAGTTTGCGCACGGCGAGAAGGAGATGCGCGCTGCCCCCGAGCAGCCATCGCCTCCGGTGAAGTCGCCTCGTGACGGCCAGTACACCCCTCGCACGCCGAACGACCAGGGCAACAACGGCTTCAACCGCAGCGCTCCAGGCCAGTCGCAGACCTGGCGGAAGGGCGGCTTCAACCACTCGAGCGAGCGCGCCCAGATCCCCAACTTCAACCGCAATGCCTCCTGGTCCAACACGGCTCGCCCAACCGGAAACTCGCCCAACTTCAGCGACGACGGCTCGGTCGAGTCGTCTAGATACCCAGTCCCCGAGCAGTCGCCGAAGCTTGCGGACGGTGAAGATGCCGACCTCAAGACTCCTCTTGCCGCGCCGCTGATCACCCCTGTTGCGCAGAAGCTCCCTCCTCCGGGATTGACCAAGCTGGTGAGCACGAGTGCTCCGGCGAAGAAGCCCCACGACGTGCGGCCGGATAGTCGCAAGGGCGATGTCGACGGCGAGAAGCCCTGGATCAAGGTGGTCGAGGTTAGCGACCAGGATCTCCAGCAAATGGGCAGCCCGCTGGCCGACAGCAGCACGGGTGCGGATGGAGGCAAGAGCAAGCCCGTCAGCAAAACCGCCGAGCTGGAGAACCGCCTGACCAAGGAGCTGATCGAGTCACTTGCACGTGCTGCTGGCGGCAATCCAGAGCCGACTCTGCAGACTGCATTCAAGGAGATCACTCATCTGGAGTTCCGCAACAACCTGGGCAAGCAGCAGCTGTTGAACGTTGTCGTCACTGCTCTATTTGCACCCAGCAAGGCTGTTGGTGTCTCGGATGCAATCAGCCGCAACTCTGAGCTGCTGGCAAAGATTGTGACCAAGCCCCAGGACCAGGTCTTTATGCTCAATGCCTGGCACCGCCTGCTCACTGAAGACGACGAGGCGTCTGCCTGGCAGCGGAAGGCAACGGAGGTTCTCGGCGCTCTCTACAAGACATCGCTGCTAGACGAGGACATCTTCACCGCATGGTTCTCAAAGAACAACGGCGAGTCGCGCGGCCCCGCGATCGCTGCAATGGAGCCGTTCGCGAACTGGCTAGCTACTGCCGAGGAGGAGTAACCTTTGCAACCGTTAAAACTTGTTTCGATTCTATAAACCATTTTTATCAACTTTATTCATGGATCTGGATCAAGTCTCGTGTTTGGACGCTTTGCAGGCGATGGCCTGCTTGGATCCGAATCGTTGCCGCCGGTCTCAATGGCTGCCATATCTCTGCATCTGTCTTCCCGAAGCCTCTTGCGATAGCGGGTGTTGTTTTTGTGCTGCTTCGAGCGCAGATGCTGCTTGTACTCGTCGTCGCCGTTCAGCCATACTTCTACGGCAACGCCGTCCCGTGCGTCCTCAGCAGACATCGAGCAGACGCTACAGAGATGTCTCTTCCACGCAAGTATCGAGTTGGGCTTATTCTTGACTTCTGCAAGCAGCTTGGCTG
>JANBOJ010000396.1:0-11661 GCA_027574685.1 Coemansia erecta | reverse complement strand
TATATATTAGATATTGGCTGACAAACATGGACCAACGATAATGCTCCACTGCATTCCAACACAACTTTTGATAATATATTTGGTAACAGACTACTATTGCTTAACCAGTTTGGGTTCTCGCTGCTCGCTCGCCCAGCACCCGCTTTATTTTATTCCAACTCCGACTGTATTCACAAAGCTCAGAACCTGGCTGAATATTTATATCTATAACCCATCCCGATTTACACTGCAGTGTGCTTACGCTGTTCACACCATCACCCGCTTATTTGCTCTGATTGCCAGTACTCGGTCCGGATCTTTGTCTCCATTAAACAGTATAGTCCGGTACTACTGCCATTTCTAGAGTTGCAAATTGAACTGGCTTTTAGAGCATTCTAAATAAATAAAAATAAAAATAAAAATAAAATGCAAACAACAGCCACTGGTATTAACATAACTGCTGTCCCCATAAAAAGACAATCTTGCTTTGCATTCCCTATAGAACATGCTGCGGAGACACTTCTTTTTTTTATTTCGTGCTCTCTCATCATTCTTTCATTTTTTGTTCACAACGCACTAAACTTTGGCATACAAAACACTACAATGCAGCTGTTTGTCATTGTATTTGACATGCTAAGGACGGCAACCAACTTTGGTGCGCAGCTAGCAGCCTCTCATCAGGCATCTCTCAAACTATCCGCATTCACATCTACTGCCACAGCCGGTGTTCTATCGCGGATCCTTTCTCTCCCCGCAATGATGGGGAGCAACCTTGGAAAAGTTGTTGCATACATTCTCGGTACGCTCCTTGTATTTATTGCGGCCTTTGCGCGGAGCCATGGTTCGATAGCCTCGAGACGTCTCTATGGTAAAAACACTGATCCAACGCATCCTCCCTGCGCAGACACCCACGGAACGGCTGATGGCCCCATCCCTGCATCTGCTGGCGCCTCTGAAGCACCCACCCGGATCAAGTGCGACAGTGAGCAGTCCGACGAACCAGCAGGGTTCTCGGATGCCAATCATGGTCTTTCATCTGCAGGGATATCCGAGGCGCCTTCTCGGACTGAGCACGACGATGACGATATAGCCCCAGTGACAGAGATTGCTGCGGATACTATCGAGGCACCTGATCAGGCTGAGTACGACGACGAGCGACCGGATGATCAGGCCGAGTGTCCAGCCGTTACATCCGTGGTCGCATTCGCAGGTATACCCGAGCCGCCTGTCCAGGCTGAATACGGCGATAGCGATAGAGAATCTGTTGCAGAATATGTCGCCGGCACCTATGAGGCATTGGCTCGCATCGATGGCGGCAGTGAGCAGTCTGATGAGGAACAACCCGCCGCCGAGCATGAGCAGATGCAGGAGCCGATAAAGCGTCGTCGCCCCACTCGCAGAGGAAAGGGAAAGAAAAATAAATCGGTTCATCCTGTGGAGCAGCCTGCGGATCAGCCTGTGGATCAGCCTGCGGATCAGCCTGTGGATCAGCCTGTGATAGAGGCCCCGCCAAAGGCACCACGAAAGACCCGGCGAGCCGGGCGCGTCATAACAAACAAGAAGCTGCTTGGTGTTCTGCCTACGCTCAGCCCACAATAGAAACAGCCAGCTCTATCCAAAACGAAACACAAATTACATGGCCATGTAGAATTTAATGTATTATAATATAAAGAAGTCTCAATATCAATTTAAAGAGCCGCGTTGACCTCTTTGGTTACTAAATGTACGACTGGCAAACGATCATTGTATGGTAAACACCGAATCCATACACTACCAGTGATCACCGAGATTACCATACGCAGAGCTCGGCTCGGATCATTTCAGGTATTCGGCGGTCAGACAATGATGCTTTCGTCTTTCGCGCACTCTTCATTACTTTTTTCTCTTCAAATATTCATACTTTTTTCTTCGAATGGCACGCTGGGACGAAGGAATTCCAATCGGTTTAAACATAGACACAGTCGCTTCTGTTATTGTTTCAGTATTTTCATCGCCGTTATTTCCAGTAACGGCCGCTGCTGCAGCATTCCTGTGCAATGTGCACCTTACACCTGTGTTCATTATATTCCTAGTAGGCACAACGGCATGTGTTCTCTTTGTCCAGCGCCAGCATTATCAGCAGGAAATGATCAGACGAATTGACTGGCGTCAACACACAGTGCTAGTAACGGGTGGGTGTCACGGAATCGGCCTCTGCCTTTTGCGACGCCTGATAGCCACCAAAGCAATTGGGTGTATTGCTGTAATCGACATCATCGAGCTTCCCAGCGATATCAGGTCTGGTGTGCATCTTTACAAGTGCGATCTGGCAGATACAGTATCGCTTGTACAAACGGTCGAGCTGATCCAGTCTGAAATGGGCCCAATTACGATACTGGTCAACAATGCAGGTACACTATGCCCCATGCTAGTCAGCGACCAGACAAGTGAACAAATCAACAGAGTAATGGGCGTAAATGCACTGGCGCCTATGCATATAACTCGCATATTGCTGAGAGACATGCTACGGTGTCCACATGCACATATAGTTTTTGTATCTTCAGTAATGGCATTTCTCGGGGTGCCCCAGGTAGCCACGTACAACGCTTCTAAAGCCGCAATTGCGATCTTTCATGAGTCGCTTAGACTTGAGATCGAGAGTCATCTTGACGCTAGACATATACGCACGTCTGCCGTATTCCCGTCAATGGTCGAGACAGGCATGTTTAATGGCGTCAAGATGCCAAGGTGGATCTCGCCAGAGCTTCCACCAGAGCTTGTTGCCAAGCGCATCTTTGACAAGATTGAATCCGGATGTGATGGCGATATCTATCTGCCACTATTTACTAATATTGCCCCAGTCTACATGCTACTACCACGTGTTGGTCGCAATCTTATACACTGGATCGGTGGTAGCATTGACGCTATGCGTACCTTCCGAGGATACAATATTGAGCCAAACATCAGCATGTAGAACGAATAAACATACATTTTGTACAAGTTTAATAATGTCTCGAAACCATTTTTCAGCAATCCCAAGGTGCGAGGTTATTGATCTTACGCTGACGGACAGTGACGATGGCGAAGATAACCTTGCCTGTCAACCATCATCTACAGCAAAGCGTGTAAAGCTCGAATGCCAGTCTGACCTGTCAGCTGAAGTCGCTGGTGTTATCAGCGATATCGAGTCTGTCGATGGCGAGCCCTCCGTATGTGCTCCCACTTCCGCTTTTACAGACGTTTCTAGGGCGCCGCAGGTTCTGATGACCTTGACTGAAGGCCGCGGAGTAGCCAGCGAAATCGCATACTGCCTCTTTGACATTTCAGTCAACAAATGCGTTTTGTCTCAGTATGCAGACGGCCCAAGCTATTCACACACCATCTATGCGGTAGTCACCAACAGACCACAGCTGATTATAATGCCAACAGCCATGGCAGCTGGCAAATCAAAGGCAATGCTGAGTATCCGACGCTATATCCCTTGGATGCAGTTTGCTTCCATGGAAAGGCGCATGTTTAATGATAAAGATGGTATCGGCATTTCAAAGGACAAGGCGCTTCCAGCCCAACTCCACACACTCGAGCATACACTGCACCTGAAGCGCTATGCATATGCTGCCTTGAACGCCATGTTTGGCTATATTGAGTCAGAGCTCAATCTCACGTTTGCCAACGAGTCAGTGAGCATCGAGTGCAAGCAGATTGACGGCACCATGCTGATTGATCCTGGAGCTTGGAAGGATCTGGACCTCGACAGCTTCCACCAAGACACGGCTGACTGGTCGCTTTACCGAGCCATTAACCATACGGTCACAAAGATGGGGGGCAGGCTACTTCGCTCGAACATGCTGCAGCCACTTGCCGATATCACCACAATATACGCGCGGCAGAAGGCAGTTGGTGTTCTCCTTGAAAGTGAAGAGTGCTTCTTCAATCTGTCAGCCCTGCTGTCTACCGTGCCCGATATCGATGCGGTTATTACAACGATTATTCGGATGCCGGTCGTTCTTGACGCCCGACAGGCAAGCACCGTGATTGGCAATGTTCTGTCTACCAAGCACATTCTCCAGGTTTCCGCCAAGATTGCTGCCGTGTTTAGCGATCTGAGTATGCAGAGCTCATTGCTGCAGGAAATTGTATCGGTTCTTACAGATGCACGAATAACCGCACTACTCGATATGGTTCACCAAGTTGTTAGAGAGAACGTAACTCTAGAGACGTCGGCGCAGATGTCACGAAGCCAGCGATGCTATGCGGTCAAGGACGGTGTTGATGGATTCCTTGATGTATCTCGTTCAATCTTTGACAAGGTTACTAGAGAGGTTGTCGATCTTGTCGAAGAGGTATCGTCGGTGCATAACATTCCGGTCAAAGCGGTGTACAAACAAAACACAGGTTATATGATGACAACCCGGCGCAATCTGTACGAAGATACACTCCCGGACGAATTTGTAAACACGGTCGTCAGAAAGAATACGCTGTCATTCACTACGTTTGACTTGATCAAGCTAAACAATCGCCTGTCATCGGTGGTTACCGAGATTAGCCTATTGACTGAGAAGGCTATTCAGCGTGTTAGCCAGACCATTCTCGAAAATATTGCTCTACTCTATCGGGTATCCGAAGCCATCGCACTGCTGGATATGCTACTCTCGTTTGCACACCACTGCACCCTGTATGAGTGTGTGGTTCCCATGTTTTCGGACTCGATCAAGATCAAGGAAAGCAGGCATCCGATCCTCGAGGCTATTGGTGGCAAGGATGTTGTTCCAAACGATATCGACACAACTGGCGCCAATTTTACTGTTGTTTCAGGCCCCAACATGGGCGGCAAGTCGACATATCTCCGACAAATCGTGTACACAGTAATCATGGCGCAGATTGGAAGCTACGTCCAGGCAAAGTCTGCCACGCTCAAGATATTCGACCGCCTCTTTGTGCGCATGAACAACAACGACAGCATATCAACTGGCGAGTCGTCGTTCCTGCGCGAGATGCACGACATGGCCTATATTCTGCAAAACCACAACAGACACAGCCTGGTAGTCGTTGACGAGCTTGGGCGCAGCACAGCGACCAGCGAAGGAAAAGCGATCTGTCGTGCCATATGTGAGGATTTTCTTGAAAACGCTGGTCAGACCACAGTTTTCCTCACAACCCATTTCCTCGATCTGCCACATATCCTCGCCAAGCTTAGCAACTGCATGCGCGTTGTTTTGTCGCCTTCATCTTGCGGGGACGATGCCGAAACGACCGAGAACGGTCAGAAACCGACAACAACCGAGCAAAGGTTCCGAGCAAAGCTAGGCGCCCAAACAGACCCCTTGTATGGAATTAGCTTGGCCAAAGCCATGAAAATACCGGCGGATATAATCAATGTAGCCAGCGAGGTTGCAGATGAGCTAATGCGCAGAGATACTGGCAACATGCGTTGAATGTTTGTTTATCGTTTTTAATGATTTGATACTGTTGGTTTAGTCCTTGGACTTTGACTTTTTGGTCTTTGAGTCCTTGCCCTTCTTGTCCTTGCTCTTCTTTTTCTTCTTTGGGTCGTCTACTTGATCTACGGTCTCCTCAACATCCATTGCTGCGTTGCTCGGGGCAATATCTTCGGTCTTTCTCTTCTTTGCCTTGGGCTCTTTGTTCTCCGTGGTTTCCGCAGTTTTAGGTGTTTCAGAATCCAGATTTGCCTGCTTGAGATATTCCTCTGCCGAATAGAAGCCAAATGGTAAAAACCTCAGTTTCATATTCTCGGGCTGAGGCCGCACAGGCTTCTCCCGCTGCAAGATGGTAGTTGCATACTCTGTAGCGTCAGGAATATCGACCTTTTCTATCATCGACATCAGCTGTGTGCACCGCGTTGGTACGAGCGTAAGCTGTCCTTGATCCTCTCCATCGTCCTCGCCATCAGGAACAAGCACGTTGAGCTCGCCCATGCCCTTGAACTCGGCACATACGTTGGTTGCTGCCGACGTCACAATCTCGTACCGTTTACCGTTGATCTTTGTGTCATTCAGTGCCACGCCATTGAATGCGCCTGCCGGGTTCTTAATTTTGAGACCCTCGAGGTCACTGGCCGAGACGTCGTCAGGGATGCGGATCAGCCAAAGCTCTTTGCTGTCGATTGAAGGCTGGTCAAAACCTGCCACACTCGGGCCCTTCTGCAGCAAAAAGTCGGACGGCGGCTTGTAGCTAGTCATGGAAACAAGGATATCGTGTATATGTATAGTGAGACTAATAATTCGGTTGCTAGCACAGAAGAGAGGCAAGGTGGTCATCCAAGCCAGAAAAAAAAACTGAATATTATTGATCGGTTCAGATTTGATCATGAATGATGTGATTAAAAGACGAGATTCAACATGGCAAAGCTGATGACGCCGTCGCTCGGTTTCAGTCTGCTATGCTTCTACAAATATTTATTTTTTAAAGATGGACCCCAAATTTACAAATGCCGAATACATCCTACGTGCACTGGCGGTCGGGCTACCAGTAGACGAGGACGTGAAACGGCATCAAAAAGACGCGGGCACGCGGCGACAGAGTCTGACGCAGAGGCTAGGTCTAACTTCGCCTTCCGCGAAGGACAAGGGAAAGGACACAGATACGGCAGGTAGCGGGAACAGTGGAGGCGACGACGACGACACAGACAGGTCGACGGTAAAGAGGGCATCAAAGAAGCAACCCAGGCCTGCTAAGGCCGAATGCGCGGACGTTGTAGACAACAACATATACGTGGGCACAAATGACGGGCATGTTCTACACTACACAGTCAGCCCGGTCACTGTCGAGACCGAAGAGCCGCCAGAACGGCGTTTTGTTGGCTCCATCGATCTGAAGCTTGGCACAAAGCGTATTGAGCAGCTCATTGCACTGCCGGGGCAGGACAAGCTGGTGGTTCTCTGTGCATCGACACTATCGTTTTACAGTCTGTCCGAGCTGCGACCAGTCGCATCGGGAATGCAATCTATACGAGGTGTATCGTGCGTAGCTTTGGACGAGCGAGTACCAAGATCTGCAGATGCAGAGTATGCAGGTCTTTGTGTGGCGTGTCTTCGCACAGTTCAGATATACCGCCTATCGGAAGCGGAGCTGCGCCTCGAGCAAGAATTTGCTGTTACAAGCAGTATCGGAAGCATTAGCCACTATGGAAACTATGTATGTCTGGCTGACACTGAGACGTACAAGATTATCGACCTGCACAAGATGCGCAGAGGGGCTGTGGATGATGCCCAGCTTCCGCTGCTGCCGACCCAGCAACCACAGAAGGATCCCCAGAGCGGCAGGATTATTCGACCTCCACGCCCAAACACGCTGGTTGTGGGGCCAAACGAGTTTATGTTCTTGACTGCATCGGGTGCTGAGGCAGATGGCGATACGCTGGGTGTTATTGTCACGGCACTTGGCGAGGCTAAGCGCGGCACTTTGCAGTTTACATCGTATCCAAAGTCTATAATTTACGATGATCCGTTTGTCGTAGCATTATTTGCCTCGGGCTCTGTCGAGATTCACGATACGCGTCAACCAGACAAGACCCTGGTAAAAACGTTTACCTTTTCAGATAACGCCGAAGCCCGCCAGCCACGCCGTCTCTGTACTACAGCCTTGGCGCACGTTTCAACAGAGTCACCGGTTCCAGAAGTACTCGATGCAGCTGTATCTGGAATTTCCGGGTTGAAAGAGTTGGTGACTGACAGAGACCATCGCGAGGTTGTATCTGCTTCTTTGCCGGCCAGCCCACCTGGAAAGTCATTAAGCCGGTTATCGCGTACTGTTATTGTAGCAGTCGGTAGCGATTCGCTCTACTACGTTGCCCGAGAGCCACCAATTATACACGTTACCCGCCTTATTGCCGATCAGCGTATTGAAGAAGCAATGGTTGCCATCGACGCCGCACAGCAGCCTGCTGGCTCAACGCGAATAACAAACTCTCCGCAGACACTCGAGGCGCAGTACTGCATCCAGCTAGCAGCCATGACGTGTCTAAAGAACATGCTCTTTGACGACGCTCTTCAATATTTCCGGCGTGGATTGATCGACCCGCGTGCCCTGCTTTATCTGTTTCCTGACATTGTGGAGTACCTTGGTCAGCTTCTAGTCCCGTTTGCACGAATTCCACTGGCCTCTGGGCTGCGGTCAGTCTTTTGCGATATCGGCGATGCAGAGGCATTACTTAGCAGTGGCTCGAAACAGCTCTTATCGGAGAACAGTGGGGAAGACCAGGCAGTAATCTTGGTTAGCGCGTTAATGGCAAATCTCCTGGAAGTCCTCGAGCGCTACCTAGAGTTTTGCCGTGGACTCGCCCGATCAGGAGACCTGTCTGATGTGCCATTTGCACCCGATGCCGTTCCAGTTATTGACACGACCCTGGTACGCCTATATGCAGTCAACTCACGCCACGATAAGCTGTGTGCGATGCTCGAGGATTCCTCAAGTGCCGTGGTTAGCGATCTGGCTGCAGATTACTTTCTGAAGTCTGGGCACTATTACTACCATAGCCTGGTGCTCAAGGCACAGGGGGATATGCGGGGCGTGCTTGACGTCTGGCGGCGCCTCCTTTTAGGAGAGTGGGAAGATGAGCGGTTTGGCGGTATGGATGAATATCTGCAACTTGTTCAACTGACGGACAGCCAGTCAACTGTACTTGCAGAGTTTAGCTGGCTGGTAGACGTCGATGTTGACGCATCACTTCGGCTTTTGGCACATCTCTCAGACGACTCTGTGGCCGATATTGACGCCGATTCGGCATTTGCCGCTATTGAGCGACAAGGCGACCGGCCAATGCGAGTCTTCATTGAGCGTCTACTATCTGCAAACCACCCACAGGCGACCCGCTACATGACGTATCTTGTCAATGCATACGTGCGCCAGCTTCGCGACTATTATCTGGCTGACTCGTCTGAGGCGCGGGCAAGCAGATCAGCCCTTGAGGATGGATTTAAATGCGCGCAAGCGGAAAACCTACGGCTTCGTTTTCGATCCTACCTTGGAACACAGAGCAGAACAAGCGAGGGCGCTGCCTTGCGTGTCCAGGTTTTAGCTATTCTGACCGCGCGCCAAAAGTGCTACGACCCGGGAGATATTCTTGAGTGCATTGAGCAGGAGGCGGCCGACTTTATGTACATCGAGCAAGCAGCACTGCTTGTCATCATGGACAGAACCGACGATGCAGTTGATCTGCTGGTCAACAAGGCAGGCGATTATGCCGAGGCTGAGCTTCTGTTGCTGAGTCCTGGCGCACCGTCATCCCTGGCTCGGTTGGGCCCTAGCTCAGCAGCCCACCAATCGCCAACAGCAAAAAATACCGATTCTGACGCTGTCCTGCACTTGCTCCGCATGTACTTGTCATTCAGGGACGACGATCTATCAGCACGACTAGTTTCCGACCTACTGGACCGGTATTCAGAGGTACTGCAGCTCGATATATTGGCAGAAATACCCGACCACTGGGCACTTTCTGTTGTCGAGCCGTTTGTCTGCCGTGGGTTACAGCGGTTGACTGCTGAGGGGCGTTCTTCAGATGTTCGTCGCAGCCTGAACCAGTCGAGAGCGTTTGCATCCGACGTCGAGTACGTCGGCAACATCTGCAAACATGGCCCTATTGCTCTTGACTACTCGCAAATATGCTCTGCATGCAACAAGCTACTTGGCTCGTCTGCATTTGTTTATGAGCCCTCATCAAGCACCATTAAGCATGTTTCCTGTGCGTAGCTTTACTCGAATAAAATGAACATTGGCTCATGTTAGACACGTCGGTTGGCTTTAGATACGCGTATATTTTGAACTGGGGCATAATTTACTTTATTGAAGATAACATTAGGCACAACTAGCGTACATGGTGCCAGAGACATCATGCAGTACTACAATGGATCACAAACGAGAGTTGAACACCAATAAAGTTGCTAATAATAACTAAGAATACTTGTCGTACACAGTCTGTTACCAGGAGGGGCCAAGGTGGTGTAGAAACAGAGCTGTAAGGATGAGCTGGTTGCCGACAGAGCTTACGCCTAAAGAGGTCAGTTGAAGGTGCACACGCCGACAAGGGATGCGGATGATGGGTGATGAGAGGAAGAGAAATAAAATTATATTAGCAGGCCGTTACACTAAGCCTACACGGGGATGGTGGGGGCAAGAACGGTTGTGCCGGTGTAAATAGTGCCAGGAGGAAGGGTAGACGTCGGGGAGGTGGTAGTTGGTGTTGCGGTTGTACGGGTATAAGCCGTAGTCGGCGTGGTTGGAGCAGTCGTTGTAGTGCGGGTATACGCCGTAGTAGGCGTGGTTGGGGCGGTGGTAGTGGTGCGTGTATAAACCGGCGCAGTTGAAGTTGGTGTAGCCGTGCTAGTACGGGAGTACACTGGAGAAGTAGTAGTCGACCTCACTGTGTACGAAGAGGCTGTCGACGTTGAGCGTACCGTGTAGGCTGAGGTAGTGCTAGTACTAGTGGTATACCGGCTGGTGGTAGTCGGAGTAGCCGAGTATACTGGAGCAGTGGTGGTCTTCACAGTATAAGCCGGGGAAGTCGATGTGAGAATCGAATACACAGACGAGGTGGTTGTACGGGCTGTGTACACCGGAGTTGTCGTAGTACTAGCAGAGTATGCCGACGAGGTTGTAGAATGAGTTGAGTAGACTGGCGAGGTGGTCGTGCGCACTGAGTAACCCGAGCTGGTAGTAGTACGGGCAGAGTAGACAGATGAAGTTGATGTGCTAGCAGAGTAGGCGGGGCTAGTCGTCGTGCGACCAGAGTAAACCGGAGTTGAGGTCGTGCGACTGGAGTAGACAGGGGTTGTCGTGGTGCGCGCCGAGTACACAGGACTAGTCGTAGTACGTGCAGTGTAGGCCGGGGTAGTTGTAGTGCTGGCAGAGTAGACCGGAGTAGTGGTAGTACGAGCAGAGTAGACCGATGAAGTTGTCGTGCTAGCAGAATAGGCTGGGCTAGTAGTAGTACGCGCCGAGTAGACCGGAGTGGTGGTGGTGCGTGCAGAGTAGACCGGGGTGGTCGTCGTGCGTGCCGAGTACACTGGAGTGGTCGTAGTGCGAGCAGAGTAAACCGGGCTGGTCGTAGTGCGAGAAGAGTAAACCGGGCTGGTCGTGCTAGTAGAGTAAACGGGGCTAGTAGTAGTACGTGCCGAATACACAGGAGTGGTCGATGTGCTAGCTGAGTACACCGGGGTGGTGGTAGTACGCGCCGAGTAGACCGGGGTGGTCGTGGTACGCGCCGAGTACACCGGAGTAGTTGTAGTACGCGCCGAGTAGACCGGGGTGGTCGTGGTGCGAGCAGAGTAGACCGGAGTGGTCGTGGTACGCGCCGAGTAGACCGGGGTGGTTGTCGTGCGTGCCGAGTAGACCGGAGTGGTCGTGGTACGCGCCGAGTAGACCGGAGTGGTCGTCGTGCGTGCAGAGTAAACCGGAGTAGTTGTAGTACGCGCCGAGTAGACCGGAGTAGTGGTGGTGCGAGCAGAGTAGACCGGGGTGGTCGTGGTGCGAGCAGAGTAGACCGGAGTGGTCGTGGTGCGAGCAGAGTAGACCGGAGTGGTGGTAGTACGCGCCGAGTAGACCGGAGTGGTCGTGGTGCGAGCAGAGTAGACCGGGGTGGTCGTGGTGCGAGCAGAGTAGACCGGAGTGGTGGTAGTACGCGCCGAGTAGACCGGAGTGGTCGTGGTGCGAGCAGAGTAGACCGGGGTGGTCGTGGTGCGAGCAGAG
>JANBOJ010000395.1:0-11694 GCA_027574685.1 Coemansia erecta | reverse complement strand
AGCCAGTAGACCTGAGCATTAGCAGTGGCAGCAGCAACAGCAACGATGGCGATAAGAGTAGCGTAGGCGTTCATAGTTGGGTATTTGTTTGCTGGTTTGGTTGTTGATGGAGAAAAATGGGTTGTCTTGGCCAGATTTTTGCCTGGCTTTTATAGCATATTCGGCAGCTATATATGAAGCAAGTAGATATGTATATGGCCCATTGTATAGAGTATTTATTGTTTACAATCATGTACTTTGTTTCTTTGAAATGACTCGTGGTGATAATATATAGGAGTTCTCAGAAGTCACGCAGGCATCACACATGCGATAATTGTATATTGAAGGAGCCAACACACCACATTTGCTGAATGCTACAATGATATGTTTGTATCCAACACGTCCTTTAATATTTATAGACAATATCAATTTTATAATCTCAAATGATTTGTATGTTTTTAAAATGAAAGGTCACCAACTCTCCAAAATAGTATTAATTAGCCAAGCAATCCGACTGTCTACGAGCTGGCTGCCGTGGTCGATTTGCTCACCTGCTGTTGATGCTGCTGCTGCTGCTGCTGGGTCGACTGTGCCTCACGTCTCGCCGCATCCTGTAGCAACGCGGTGTCCACTGTGGGCGGTGACAATTGCACGTAGCGAACAACTGAGCCACGAATAAAGCAGTTCTTGACTGACATCATGTGCGGATACCGCTCCTCGTCCACGACTGTGATATCCTTTAGCTTGAAGTTCAGAAACTGGTCAACGGACTCGAGTGTGCCCTGTATGGCCAGGTCGTTTTTCAGCTCTACTGTGACCTGCTGCCCGACCTGTGTTTTGAAAAACGAATAGAATAGCATAGTGGGTAATGGATGTATAAACTACAGACGTATTGAAAAGAAAAGAACAAACTTGTAACCCTAATCGTTAACATCCGAGTTTCTCTCAGACTGAGGATTCGACACTAAATGTGGCAGGCGCTTCTTTTTGGGCTTCAAGCACGTGATTAGGTCGAGGGTTTCTGGGTACTTTTATTCTAGTCGCCGCGAATGTCAATAATGTCAAAGTCGTAGTTGACAAAAACAACATGCCCGCCGGTATCTGCATCGGTGTATATCTGCTTGGACGGGTCGTGTGGGTGGAAAGCCGACTTTTCTTTGCAATTAGTGATCACGTCGATTCCCGTGGGATCGGTCAGCCTGAAGATGCCAAAGCGCGGCTCGTGCCTGGGAGCGCATACAATGGCAATAGCCTCAGGCAGCATCAGCTGATACGAGCACTGCGTGTGCAGATCAAGCGAGCTCATAAAGCACGTCTGCGACGGATGCGTGTGGATCCACCCAAGCGTGATCAGCTCGCGGTCCATCTGCACGACAAAGAGCTCCTCCTCATGCTCGGTCGTGCAGGTATCCGAGGTTGCCCGCTGCTTAGGGATAATTAGCGTGGTCATGATCAGGGCGTCCTGGCCCGGCACCTGCTTGCCGCAGAGCACGCCGCAGGTCTCGAGATTCGCCAGCGTGTTGGCCGACGCAATGTCGATGAACTCGTCGAAGATTCCCTCGGGCATCTGGATCGGCCGCATGCGCACGCCGCCCTCGGTCAGCGAGTAGTGGTCGGGTCCAATCAGGCATTCGGGCATAAAGGACTTTAAAGGGTCGTCGGCCAATGGTGGCTCGCCACTGCCCGCGCTCTGCTCGTTAATTCTGCCCGCCGAAAGCCCCTCGTGGTACTCCTGCGGCTTGGGCGGCAGCGCCGGGCATACATGCGGCTGCTCGGTAGACACGGCAGGCGAGACGGGCGAGTACGGTGCAGTTGGCAGAATGTCTGCCGACAGCGTCGGCGGTGCTTTCGGCCGTGGTGGGATCCGCGGCGGTGTCGGCGACTGTTGATGCAGGTCGTTTGCCGACGAATTCAGCATAGGCTGAGGCTTCAGCGGCAGGATGTCCTGCGACGCACGCCGCAGCTGCTCCGGCTGCCAGCTGAACCCCTGCGTGGGCGACGTGGTCACGGCCGGGTACTCTATCAGCGTCGCCTCCTTGGCACCACCGCCGTGCACCGGCGCTTGGGGTTTCGACCCAAGGCTTGCGCTATGATGGTGGTATGTCTTGTCGTCCGACGACGCATGTCCGAGGTTAAGGCCCTGTAGCGTATCAGCCAGCGAGAACCTCGACATATCGTTGTTTGTTGCGTTGCCGCCGTCGTGTCGCCATGCGCCCATCATGTCCAGCCCGCCTATCGATGCCCGCTTGACGCTCGACCCTCGTCTGGTCGAGTACGTCGATACGGATGCCTTCGGCCGGGGAATAGACTCCAAGTACCTCACATACTCCTCATGCCTCTGCTTCAGCACCGGCTGCAGCCGCTCGAGCATCGACAAGGCGCTCTTTGCGTTCTCCGACACCTTATCCCTCTCCCGGCGAAACTCGTGCTTGTTGTACTCGGGGTGCGTCGGCAGGTGTTTTAGAACCAGGATGACGTAGCGCAGGTAGAACACGTAGGAGTACTGGAGATCCTGTTCCAGCAGCCTCTTCTTGGCCTTCTCGAGCGTGTTCTCGAGGTCTTTAAAGTACTTGGAAAGCGGCATTTTCCGCGACGGCTTGATGCTGGCTGCGCTGTAGAGTTCCTCGAGCGAGCAGACGCGCTCCCCGGGCTTCCATGAGACCGGAGGGAGGGCGGCTGACGACATGTTGGCGTGCACAGAGGGAGCAGCTCGGGTGGCTGACATTTGTGCCGTGTGTATGTGTGTATGTATGTGTAATGCTACCCGTAGAAGGTTAAATGTAAAAAGAAATGGAGAGAGGCGTAAGAGACCCTGAAATGAAGCAAGGATTAAAACAGAAAAATGATAATTCGGAGTGGAGTGAGCAGTCGGCGAGCAGAACACTCAGAAAACAGAGGGAAACTTTTCTTGGCACAATCACTTGAATCACTGGCACACCTGCTTTCGTCAATAGAGTGCCTAACGCCATATGCAAACCACCACTAGCCTTTTTATGCAGGGGAGAGCTTTTCTCATCTGGCGATATGGTGCTGCTTATTCATAAAAAAACATGGCTCTGTCAAATAAAAGCACTATATGAAGAAACATCGAAACTGGATTACCATTCTATTACCACGGCATGCTCTCGCTGCGTTCTCCGGAACGAGAAATCCTGGCCGGGAACTCAAGCCCCTCTGCCGGCTGCGCCCGCTTCCTGTTATTCGGCGAGGCCATCTCGAGACGCAGCTCCTTGAGCAGCGTCAGCATAGTAGTACTGGGCCTCCAGTTCTTCAGCACGCCAATCTGCTCGGCACTCACAACACCCGTCTCCGGATCCACCCCGTTCATCGAGATCTGCGACACAAACTTGATCTTGGGCGGCTGGTTTGGGTAGTTCTTGCCACAGAAAATCCTGAGCGAGTAGATGCGGTTCTCGTGCGCTGTGTGGCCGGGGCCAAAGATGGTGCCCAGCCAGTACTCCATGTTCACAGGATCGTCTACCGAGTCGTCTAGGCCGTAGCTGCACAGGCCGTCGCCCGTTCCCTTCTCGCCCTTCTCGAGCTCTTCCAGCAGCCGGAAGTTTCTTGGAACCACGTATTCTACAATAGCCATGCCAGACAGAAAGCAGACAAACAGTGGAGCGTTAGTATTATGAGCACTGAGATTGCTCAGAGGCCAATTACCACCATGCCAAATAACACGTACCGTCAGACATTTATATATGCCGCTTGAATGTTTGCTTAAAGATTCGGAGATGTGTATTTTAAAGAAATCTTTAAAAAGAGGACGAGGAAATAAAGCGATGATGACGCATAGGGCCAATTTCCGCGACTGCAGGCAGAAAAAAATAGAAGAGGCTGAGTTTTGGTGGACCTTGACTGACCTGGAGCTGATTTGATGATCGTGATCATGGCGGTTCTTACTGCGGGCCGCCAGAGAAGGCGCGCCTCTGTCGGAGCTGCACATTTATGTGTTTGTGCTGTGTGGCGGCTGTTGCGCCTTTGCTCATACAGATATATCACAGTCAATGGGCGGGAAGTGCGACTGTATTGAATGCATTGGCCATTGACCAGGAAAGCCGACATCCATTGCGCTCTTTCCTTCCTTCTTTCTTCTCTAGACATCTCTGTTTACAATACATAGCCTAGCTTTTTTTCAAACAACAATGGCAGACAGTGCACTCTTTGCGCATCTACGCAACATCAAACCTCAGGAAATCGAGCTCTGCACGCTGGACCTTAGCGAGTTTGGCATCTTTGTCGGCAGCATGTTCTTTTACAAGAACACCGACAGCACCCCTGACTTTATGCCTCTAGACCTGCTTGCGCGCAGCTTCTGTCGGCTTGCCGTCGACCACTACCCGATCATTGCCGGGCGCCCTACAGTCAATAGCGCCGGAAAGGGCGTCATTGTGGTCGATCCCGATAATCTGAACCTGCCCGACTTTGCCGAGATTACCGTTGAGCATCCTGCCGAGTCGTTCTTTGAAACGCTGCCCAGCGAGACCAAGGATGACCCGAACGCCTTGTTTTTCAACACGCGCAAGTTCAACAGCATTAGCGGCGTCTCACGTCTGCCCAAAGCCACCTACCACCGAGACAATGCCGCAATGATCATCCGCATTATTCGGTTCAAAGACAGCCCATACACTGCGCTGATGTTCTCGTTTTCGCATGTCCTGTTTGACGGCATCAGTGCCATCATGTTTATGACACAGTGGGCGGAGTATATGCGCAACTTTGCTGCTGTTGAGGACGGGGTCTACCAGCTTATCGAGCCGCCTCTTATCGAGCGCAGGATTATGGACCAGTGCTTCGACAAAGTCGTGCCGCTTGAGCTGCCATCCATCAGCCATTTTAAGGAGAATGTACCTGTGCTTCAGATGGAGTCGCCCAAGAACATTGCGCCTGTACTGATGGCAACCCCAGATGTAGCCATCATCGAGGAGCAGCACCTCATTCACTTTACTGCCGCAAACCTCGAGCGCATGCGCCAGGATATTGACCCGTCGCAGACAACCAACACGGTGCTCGCGGCCGTGATGACAAAGAATGTGCTTCTGGCCAATATCAGGACATATGGAACTATGCCAAAGACATCCTACATGGTGGTGCCCTACGACAGTCGATCAATCTCGGGGATACCAAGACAGTATGCGGGCAATGCCTCGTTTGCGGCAATCGCGCCTCTGGCTCCCCAGATGGTTACGGAGGGGCCTTACAAAGAGCTGGTGTCAGCAATCAAGGAGCACACCTCAAAACGGGAGAGCGGCCATACCAAGACTGCTATACTGACTATTGAAAACGAGCTAGCGCTTCTGTACCAGGCGAGCTTTACACTGTGCAACTCGCCTGCGTCTTCATACCTCTGCATCACAAACATGCGCTACATGCCGCTCGAATCGATTGATTTTGGCTACGGAGCCCCCTGCATTCATGCGATGGATTATTCGTTTAAGGAGGGCATGGCGCATCTGCTTGCTAATCGCCAAGACGGTGGTCTGGATCTATATCTAAACTACTGCGACAAGAACTTTAAGGAGTTCGTCGAGCTTGACGATATTAAAAAGTACGTAAGCGTCATCTACTGAACCCAGTTGGCTTGCAGCATCAACCCCTTTATCATTTCAGGCTATATTTCTTTCAAAAAAATTGGCATTTCACAAAGGCGTAGATTGCGTGCTACTCCATTCGCGTGGTAAAACGCCACCGTGGTGCTGGCGCATGTGTTAGCCCAAATATAGAAAGAATATACGGTGGCTGAACTTGGCTGACATGACAATATTGCCAATAGTTTTTGCGACCAAATTCAGCCTAACAGCGACTATAATGTTCGTCTAGTGTGGCTTTCCATATATTTATATATCAAGCGACCGGTGTTCAAATAGGGAATACCGCGTATGGCAAGTAACAATGGAATGAGAAACTGTTATTTGTGATAACGATGTTGCAAAAAGAAAGAACCACTGTGGTTATTACAACTGGATCTTTCAGATATATAAGATACGAGACCTGTCTGCGCTGAGAGAACGCACTTTTCGACCATTCGCTCTTGTCTGACTTGTGTTCACATCCACTCTTGAATTCACCAACACCACTATAACTATATTTTTTTCCTTTGCAAGTATGCTGACCGCAACCAATCTAAAGACACTTTCGCAGGTAAAGCTGCACGAAATCGAGCTCAGTGCTCTCGATCTTGTCGAGTTTGGTATTTTTGTCGACGGCATACACTTTTACAAAAACGAAAACGAAAACGACGACGAGGACTTTATGTCCATGGACAAAATTGCCCGCAGTTTTTGCAAGCTTGTCGTCGACCACTACCCGATTGTTGTCGGGCATCCGACGATCAACGCTGCCGGCAAGGGTGTAATCAAGGTTGATCCGGATAACCTCTGCATCCCTGACTTTGAGGAGATCAACATTGAACACCCCGCGGAGGCATTCTTTGAAACCAGGCCCAACGATGTTGAGGGTCACTCCGATGTTGTGTTTTTCAACACCAGAAAGTTCTACGAGTCCAGCGGCATCCAGCAGCTTCCCAAGGCATCCTACCAGCGAGACAACTCGGCAGTTATCATCAGAATACTCCGGTTTAAGGACAGTTCATACTGTGCGTTTACGTTCTCACTCTCGCATGTGATTTTCGACGGAATCGGCGTAATGGTGTTTATCAACAACTGGGCGGAGTATGCTTGCAACCTCGAAAGCGCTGAAAGCGGCACTTATAAGCTGGCGAATCCTCCGCTTGCCGACCGCCAAATCCTGACAGACAGCCTTAAAGATGCCGAACCTCTCGATGTTCCATTTATCAGGCATTTTAAGGAAAATGCCCCACCCCTTCCTATCGAGCTACCGCCAAATATCGCGCCTGTTCTGATGAGCTCTCCGGATATCGCCGTGTCTGAGGAGCAGCATCTGATCCACTTTAGCGGCAAGGCGCTCAACCTGATGCGCGACGAAATCGATCCCTCGCAGACGACCAATACAGCGATTGCCGCATTGATGACTAAAAACGTGCTTCTGGCCAACGTCAATGTATATGGCACAGCGCCTCAGATCTCATACGTTGCCTTGGCATACGACTGCCGCATACACTCGGGTATTCCGCAGCAGTTTAGCGGCAACGCGGCATGCGCCGCTATTGCACCTCTGCCATCACGGCAAATTATTGACGGGTCGTACAAGGACCTCGCTGCATCCATTAAGGAGCATGGAGCAAGGATCGAAGGCGGTCATACGAAGACTATCATTAATGTTATTGAAAACGAGCTGTCTCTTATGTACCAGGCCGGCGTATCGCTGTGCAACTCGCCGCTGTCATCGTATATAGGTATATCCAGCGTCAGATATATGCCATTCTATACGGTGGATTTTGGCTACGGTGCCCCGAAAGTGCTAGCATTCGACTATTATACGAAGGACGGAATGATCAGAACGTTGCCAAACAGGCAGGACGCCGGTGTTGACCTTGTATTCAACTTCCGCGATCCGCACTTTGAAGAGCTGTGCAAGCTAGAGGACATTAAAAAGTACGCCGATGTTATTTACTAAAGTGATGCAAGAGGACTTAGATATTGGCTGGTAAAGCTCGAGCATGGATCAGCTCTGACCAAAAGCAGATCGGCTCTACAAGTTTATCATAAATCACATGAAGCACAAAGGCTTGGTGACTTTGATTTCTCTCGACCGATTTGCCCTTCTTTCGTTTGTTCGTTCGTTGTTGCGCTTCCACTAAAATATTTCAGCGTTTTTATTTTACTCTTACTTGATATACATTACGCGACTATCGTATAATGCCCGAGGAACCTGAAGGTAGCCTGTCGTCACAGCGCGCAGACACACTCGCATGGAGCGATAGTGCACACCTCTCTTAGAAAGCGTACTGAAGTCTTAACACTGAGCAGCGCACAAAAGACTAATTCGATGCACACATTCACACAATTCTGATTCTGTAGTTCCAATTTGCCGCGTCTGTCGCAGCGAAGGTACAGCCGAGGAACCTCTGTTTTACCCGTGCCGATGTTCTGGTAGCATAAAATACGTACACCAGGTCTGCCTTGAGGAATGGCTGGCACACAGCAACAAAAAGTTCTGCGAGCTCTGCGGGTACGAATACGCCTTCTCGCCGCTGTACGACCCTAGCATGCCCGAGAGCATCCCTAAACGTCTTATTGTCAGGCAGATGCTAGCCAACGTGTCGATGATCATGCTCCAGGTTATTCGAACAACGGTGGTGCTTGGTATGTGGGGGTTTATGCTGCCGTATGTCATATACTGGATAACACGCGTTCTTATTTGGTTTGCACAGACTGCTGTGTACTCGCTCGGCTCGACTGACGTTTTTCTGAATGACTATCGGAACTTTGACACGACAAATATGACGTCGATTGCAGCTACTGCCAATCTGCGGTTCAAGGGCTACGACACGTGGAGAGACTGGTATGTTGCCTTTCACAACGACACCGCCGTGCCGCCGATAGCCTCTCGTACGGGCGTTCTGAATGGTGCAAACCATGTTGCAGATGTATTGTACACCGGGACACAGGTTTGTCTGCGCCTGTCTTTCCAGTTTCTGCATTCGGTCCTGGGCGTTTCGGTCTCGGAGGCGCAAATTAACGACCTGGTTGAGGTCATAGTTGAGCTCGCCGCAAAGTGCTTTGAAGGCAGTGTTATTGTCGTGCTGTCGCTGGTCATCTTCTTTATTCTTTTTATCTTGCGCGACTGGGTTGTCACAAATGCGCCACTGGAGGAGGATTTTGGCGAAGCGGCGGTTGAGGAACACCCAGACGAGTTTGCGGAAGCGGCAGCGGCGGAAGCCGATGTGGATGCAGAGGCTGTGGTGCCCAACAACGACGACGAAAACAACAACATCAATAATGCCAACAATGGCGACAACGCTGCCGGCGTACCTGCTGTCGACGAGCAGGCGAACCCTGCTGTACCGAATAATCATGCGCAGATTCAGGGACAGCCCATTTTCGCCGAGGGCCCTCAGCCCCAGCAGCCATTTGAGCAGCCTGGATTTGATCTCCCTTTACTCGACGATATACCACCCGATGAGCGCCCGGTGCGCCAACACCGCCGTCGTTTGCCAGAAAGGCAGCCATTTGCGGCCGGCGAGGCTTTGCGCAACAACAATCCTGTCGAAGCTGATGGCAGATCTGATACAGACTCTGATGGCTCGGGTATGTCGGATGAGTTCCAGATGCTGGCCAGAGGCTTGATTAATCGCGCAATGACCGCCGTCGAGACGCACGATGCTGCTGCTAATGGCCATGATGAACACCATTCAGTCCAGCGCAGCAACACATGGTCATATGCCGATGAAGTCTACGAGGAGCAGTCCGATGCAGGGTCCGGCAGATCAGATATTTATTCAGCAAGCATGAGCAGCAGGATTCCTGCTATCGAAGTCGACATTGAGGATGCTGTCGATAACGCAGCCAGTGAGAGTTCGTCCAGCACGAGCCATCTTCGGCCCGCTGCTTCAGATGACGATCGCTCCTCCTGGTCGTTTATGGCTGGCGAGACTTTGGGATCTCGGAACGCCAGCAGTAGCAATCCTAACGAAAACGGCACCGGCGATGATAGCGGCAGCAGCAGAAACGCCGAGAGCCTTCCTCCCGTATTTACTTCGGAGACATCGCGTGTCATCCCTGCTCGCGCTGATTCGGACGGAGAGCCTTACGACGATGCCGAAAATATGGGCGATGATGCAGAACAAGAGCACAGAATTGAGCCTAGACCTCACCAGCTGCAAACGCAGGCAGGTCAGTTAGCCCGCGGAAACGGGCTGTTTGGCGTAGAGGACAGGCAGCGGATGCATGAGACTTTTGTTGCTGCCCGCCGCCATACATCTGGGTCAAACACTGAAGCTCCGAACCAGGCCGAGGATGAGGCACCCCCTGAGCTTTCTGATATCTTACTTAGACCCGAGGCGCAGGTCAACCATACGCAAGGTACGGTGCTGCAGGAGCTACATAATCTGCAGGACCCGCAACTGCAAGAGGAGAATCGGCGGAATTTGGCGTTGGACCTGGAGCAGGAGCTGGATCGACGGGAGCAGGAACTGGTGCAACAGGGACGGGTGATGGATAGCCAGGAGTGGCTGCGGCTGCGAGAGCAACATATCAAGGAATGGCAGGAGCGGCAGGAGCAACGGATCATGGAGCGGCTGCGGCTACAGAAGCAACAAATTCTGGAGGAGGAGCAGCGGATTTTGCAGCGGCAGCGAGAGGAAGAGCAACGGATTCGGGAGTGGCAGCGGGAGCAGGAGCAACAGATTATGGAGCGACTGCGGCTGCGGGAGCAACAGATCCTGGAGGAGCAACAGGAAGAGGAGCAACGGATTCTGGAGCGGCTGCAGGAGGAGCAGCAGCTTGCCCCGCCAGGAGACCGTAATCCAGAAATTCCTGATATTGAAGCCGACATTCCTCCAGCACTCGGCCAAAACAACGTGGGTGCAAATGGCGACGATTTTGACGAGAACTTTGGCGACTTTGAGGCAGCTGACGGTGTCTTGGAGGCCATGGGGCTGCGCGGGCCGTTCTTCAACGCTGTGCAGTACTTTATGCTTCTATTCATGGTTGTCGTGGCGGTTCTTGTTGTATGCGCGTGGATTCCTCTTGTACTCGGCCGCATGGCTCTGACATTCTCGCCACTGCGGTATATCCTCTACGTGATCCACTTCAATCTGTCTATGGTGTACACCGTCACAAAGCTTGTCCTCGCCATGCTAGCACCCCCGCTGTGGAAGCTGATACACTCGGGCCTGATCAGCATAGACCATGTCATAGATGGGCCTACGGCGGTCTCTACACTACCGATTCTATCCTTGCTGAAGCCGATTGTGTTGTCTGGCCGTAACTTTTCTGCTAAGGCTGCTGCGCTGGGGAAGTTTCTGACGTCTCCAGAAGCAGAAGGCTGGTTTGAGGAGCCGATACATCGCCTACTGGCGTCTGTCGGATCTCATCTTCCGATGATTGGTCCTGCTTTGGATATAGAGCAGCTCTCGCACAAGACTACCAGCGCCTTGGCCAACTTCTTTGCCGGTATGGCATCGTCGGATATAGGCACCACATATATCGAGGATTTCACAAACTCGAGACTGGTCGCAGATCCGACTGTCGACCTGGCCACCAACATGTCGCTGTTCCAGCCTGCGTGGACATACATGGGCAAGTTTCTGCACGAGCTGGACCATATCAAGCAGTGGGAGCAGGGCGTATGGGCCAGCGTCGCTGGTTGGGACGCTCGGATTGTGCGCTTGGCTGACTACCTGCGTGAAATCTCGCGTGGCCTTACGTTTGCGGACAGATTCACGCTTATCGTACTCGGCATTTTGATATGCGTGTTTTTGGCCTGGCATACGGTCCATACCACTCCTCCTGACATGCGTCACAAAGCGCACTACCAGTTCTCGCGGATGATCCTGATGATGGCAAAGATTGTCTTCTTTGTTGTAATCGAGATCGTGATGTTCCCGATGCTCTGCGGCTATTGCATGGACATCTCGCTGACGCCACTGCTTCCCGAAGCCGACCGGTCGTCGCACTACTGGGCTATCCTGAACAACTCGCTGTCGCGACGGGCAGTCTTTTGGCTGTTGGGTCTGCTGTTTATGATTCACTTTGCCCGGTTTGTTGCCTACTGCAGGCAGGTTATGCGACCTGGCCTGCTCTGGTTTATTCGCGACCCGAACGACGCCGAGTTCCACCCAATGCGCGAGGC
>JANBOJ010000394.1:0-11739 GCA_027574685.1 Coemansia erecta | reverse complement strand
TAGAATAGAGTCTAAACCAATATGGCTCGTTAGAAGCGAAGGTTTCAAGCCATAGCGGGGTGTAATCAGCAAATCAATACTTTGATTATCAAGACCTGCGATACTGATCGCGCTATTCGAGATGATAATGCGCAGCACATGCGGAGAGCGCTATCGACAACGTCTTCATTTCTGGTAATGATAGGGCGATTTGTTTGAAACTCGGTATTTTTTACTTACATAACTCGGAACCTCCAATACACGCGCATACAAGCAAAAGCCGTTGCTATTACCAATGACAAACAATTGTATCGAATCACTTTTCCGTTTCAGCCCAGGCAATACACGACATAACGGAATCACGCCCTTCTGCATAAATCCGGCTTATACTGTTGCTTGTATTGAAACACGGTACTTGTATTGTCTTAGGAGACTTTGCTGGTCAAGCACCCAGGTCCACTACCTCATCTGAAGAGATGGAATGTTCATACAATAAAATCCTGGTGCCGCAATACGGTTTGATTCTAGAAATATACAAGACAAAATAGCAAATCTACGGTTGCAAAATATAGATAAACTGGGTTTGCTTAAAACTTGAGATGGACTCTCTACAATTGTAGTTGTTGGCACATAATGCCGCGACTACGCATATTCGCTAGATATGGCCATAGTATCAGCGTATTGGCATTAAGTCTAGCCTCGTTAAATTACTTGTGTTAGGACCAGCTGGATGTCACATATCGTGTGGAGCCATCCGCCAAGCAGACACATATTTAGCGAGGGTTTATTGGGACAATGCAGAAATTACAGCACATGTGGCTGATCTGATCTAGTGGGCTGATCTCGTTTGGCTGATCTGGTCTTGCCGTGTAGCGCCCCGCTTTCTTCTCTGAATCCTCGTCTCAAATTTCCAAACACCTGCTGACAGCGCATACGATTCGAGCAATGCACACCACCACCACCACCGACGGCGACGTATCAGACGACGAGACGCTTCTGCGCGACCTGGAGCAGCGCGCACGCGACGTGGACGGGCCGGCGGACCACTACGGCGTGCTCAACGTGGCGCGGTCGGCGTCGGCCGACGACGTGCGCGACGCGTACCGGCGGCTGAGCCGGCTGTTCCACCCGGACCGGCACCAGTCGGCCGAGCGGCGGCAGTGGGCGCAGCAGCAGTTCCACCTGATCCAGCGGGCGTACGAGGTGCTGGGCAGCCCGGCGGCACGTGCGGCGTACGACGTGCTGGGCGACGAGGGCGTGCCGCTGGCGCGCACGGCGGTGGGCCACAAGATCGAGACGGCGCGCGACCTGCAGGCGCGGTTCGAGCGCGAGGCGCGCAGGCGCCGCGTCGAGGACATCGAGCAGCTGGTGCAGTCGCGGTCCGAGGCCGTGGCCACGGTGTCGTGCGTGGGCGGGCTGCGCCGCGCGGCGCCGCAGCAGCTGGCGCTCAGCCACTCGTTTGCGGCGGCGCTGGGCGACAGCGCCACGGCGGTGGTGGCGGCGCACATGTTCTCGCGCGGCGGCCGCGGCGGCGGCAACGTGACGGCCACGGTGCGCCGGCCGCTGGGCGCCAGCGCCTGGGCGTCGCTGGCCGCGCCGCTGCTGCCGCCGCACGTGCTGACGCTCGAGGCCGGGCGCCAGCTGCGCGGCGACGCCTACGCCAGCGCACGCGTCACGCAGGCGCCGCGCCGCGCGCCCGCCGCCACGCTGACGCTCAGCCGCATGCTGACGGCCTCCGCGGCCGCGGCGCTGACCGTGCGCACCGGCAGCCAGTACGCCTGGGCCGAGCCGCCGGCGGCGGCCGAGCCGAGCGGCGTGGCGCTGTCGCTGACCGCCAAGCACGGCGCGCGCGGCGACTTCCACGTCGAGGCGGCGGCCGGGCGGCAGCAGTCGCACGTGACGGCCAAGTACACGCACGCCGTCGACGCGCGGCTGGCGCTGGTGGCCGGCGCCACGGTGACGGCGTCGGCGCGCGGGCTGCACGACGTGGCGTGCCGCGTGGGGCTGCGCGCGGCGGTCAGCGACTGGACCACGGCCGGGTGGCGCGTCGACTTCGGGCTGGCGTCGGGCGTGGTGGCCACGCTGCACGTGCGGCGGCTGGGCCACCGGCTGCGGCTGCCGCTGGTGCTGGCGCCGGGCCTGGACCTGGGCGTGGTGGCGGCGGCTGCGCTGGCGCCGCTGGCCGTGGCGCTGGCCGTCAACACGGCCGTGCTGGCGCCGCGCCGCCGCCGCCTGGTGCGCCAGCGCCTGGCCGAGCTGCGCGACGAGCAGCTGGCGCAGCTGCACCGCCTCAAGCGCCGCGCCGAGGAGGCCGCGCGGCTGATGGCGCCGCAGGCCGAGCGCTCGCAGCGCGCCGCACGTGCCGCCGCCGGCCTGGTGATCGAGCGCGCGCTGTACGGCGACCTGCCCTTCGCCACGGCCGCGCAGAACTCGAACGGCGTCGCCGCCGCGCTGGACGCCGCCGCCGCGTCGCTGGCCGCGCTGGCCCACGCCGACGAGCCGCGCGCCTGCGACGTCACCGTGCCGCTGGCTGCGCTGGTGGCCGGCGACCAGCTGGTCATCGCCGCCGGCGCCAGCAAGCGCTTCCTGCCGGGCTTCTACGACCCGGCCTTCGGCGCCCCCAAGGCGCTGTTCGTGCGCTACTCGTTCCGCGGCGCCGTGCACGAGGCCGTCGTGCGCGACGACGAGGCCCTGGCCATCCCGCTCAAGGCGCATTCGATCACTGCCTGAATGCCCCCCGCTAATCCACACATAAAACCCGCCGCCGCCGGCGAAAGCAGGCGTGACTCGTTTCTCTTTCACCTGTATCTTTTCCACGCTCTTTTCTACACTTTCACCTGCCCCTGCTGCCCAGGCTCTTTTTTCTTTCTGCCACCAATTCAAATGCTGCTTGCGCGAGCGCGCCCCTGTGTGCGCCCCTGTGTGCGCCTCAGCTCGCGCCCCTGCGCACGCCGCTACTCGCGCGCCCACTACGACGAGCAGCTGGTCTACAAGTTCGCCTCGCAGAAGATCAACCCCGTCACCGTCGGCCAGCTGCTCAAGTACCGCCGCCTGCCGCTGTCGCGCGAGAACATCCTCGACTCCGTGGCCTACTCGCAGGCCGAGCTGCCCGTGCGCCTGGCCAAGCGCGTCATCTCGTTCCACAACCTGCCCTTCATCGTCGGCACCAACCCGCACATTGCGCGCGTCTACGAGCTCTACTACGACGCCTTCGACCGCCTGCACGCCTTCGCCCCCATCGCCGACCTCGACGCCGAGTGGGACTTCACCTGCGCCCTCGAGCGCCAGACCCAGATGCTGGCCGACGTCATCCCCGTCATCGCCCAGGGCTTCCTCGAGTGCAAGCAGTACATGCCGCGCGAGAGCCGCACCGCATTCATCAACGACCTCATCCGCTCGCGCATCGGCCTGCGCGTCATCGGCGAGCAGCACGTCGCCCTGTCGTACCAGTTCCGCTCGACCCACAGCCCCGCCGCCGACGACGAGCCCTGGGTCGGCGCCATCCACACGAAGCTCCGGCCTGCCCGCATGATGGAGCAGTACGCCTCCCTCGTGCAGAACATGTGCGAGATGCACTATGCCACCGCCCCGTCGTACTACCTTGACGGCGACGTCGATGAGACCATCAGCTACATTCCCTCGCACTTTGAGTACATCGCCTGCGAGCTGCTCAAGAACGCCTTCCGCGCCACCGTCGACTTCACTGCAAAGATCAACCGCTCCTCGCACCCGCCCATCCAGATCACAATCACCAAGGGCGACGGCTACGTCGGCGTCCGCATCCGTGACCAGGGCGGCGGCATCTCCAAGGAAAACATGCCCAACGTCTTCGAGTACTCGTGGTCCTCTGTGATGTCAGCGTCGTCGGCGGACGACTCGTCCTTGTCCGCCGGTGCCTCGACCATGGCCGGCATGTCCCTCCAGACGAACCTTGCGCTGCAGCAGGGTGTCGGTGGCCCCATCGCCGGCCTTGGCTTCGGACTCCCGATGGCCCGTCTCTATGCCGGTTACTTTGGCGGCTCCCTCGACATTGTCTCCATGGAGGGCTTTGGCTGCGACGTATTCCTCAAGCTGCGCAGCATCGAAGGCAGCGTGGAAGACAAGAAGATCTGACACACCCATACATGTAGACTGTACTCCCTTGTGATTAAAAAAAAATATATATATAACCCCATGCATTGCCTTTCTCGCCTGTTGTATTCAGCTTAACTGCCGCCCACGCACACACACTGCGCTCCTCGCCACTCTACTCACCCTAGCGCTTTCTCATCATCGACACTGCAATGGTAAAGGCCATTAGGGGCGTTCTGATTGAATGCGACCCCGATGCGCGCGAGATCCTTCTGCAGCTCAACTCGAAGGAAAAGTTCATCATCGAGGATCTCGACTCGACACACCTCTTCATCACCGCTAGCCACCTCAAGCGCGTCCAGGCTGCAGTCGACAAGGAGTTTGAATCCACAGTCTATGAGGTTGACCAGCCTGCAAAGTAAATAAATAGTTTATAGCCAATGCTGGTGTAACTTTATAGAACAAGATTGAAAACCGCTGCTTATCTCAGCAGAGCCAGGTTGAACCGCTCCTTGGCCTGCTTGTACGCGTCAATGATTGTCTGCTCGTTAATGTTCGACAGCGATACATCGATCGTGTCGACGCCCCGCTTGGACACGTTCGAGGCAATTACGTTGGCGTCTGTCTCGAGAATGATGCCGTCATCGATGGTCTCGTCCAGAGCAAGCACAACCATGTCAAGATTGTCGAGCACCTTGCGCTTGGACAGGTCGTATTTTACCAGCTGGCACACCGCGTCGTAGAAGCCCTGCAGCGCAGCTAGCAGCAGGAGCTCGTTCTCCTCTGGGTCGCCGACCAGGTAGATGTACACGTCGCTGCTGGCCGTAAAGACCACTGTCTGTCCGTCGTACAGAATGACCTGGCTGTTGGTCTTTTTTGTCTTGCCAAAGAGCTCGCTCTCAAACTTCTTTTGCTCCTTGAGCGTCTTGTAGCTCTGCTCGCCCGGCCCGCGCGTGTAGTACTTTGCAATGAGCCGGTTGCCTTCGCCATCGAGAACGATTACGGCCCTGACCGTGTAGAGCGACAGATTGACCATTTTTGAACAATAATATGAAGATGTTAGAAATGCGTTGAAAAGGGAAGAAACAAAAAAGCATCGATGTGACCAATCATCCATCGCATTCTATAACTCAGCAGAAGTGAATATCAGCATCGTGGAAGGCCGACAGCAGCTTGAGGAAATCGACAACGTCCATTTTGGACGCGCGGGTTTCGGCAAGCTCCAGGCTTGTGAGAACGTCAATGACCTTCTTTTTGATGTCAAAGTCGGGCTCGATCATAACCTCGTTCGCTGCGCAGTACGTCTTGTAGTTGTTTTCCAGCATCTGCATCGTGGCTGTCGACTTGAAGTTGGCAGCCAGGGTCTTGTTCTTGCGCGAGAAAGCAATGCGCACCATTCCGTCCCATTCCTCAAAGTCGACTGGCGGCGGCGGATCCAGCGGCTCGATGCGCACGACGCTGCTCTCGACATTTGGTGGCGGCTTAAAGTTGTTTTTGCCAACGCTCATCACGTGCGAAACCTTTGAGTAGAGCTGGCAGTTGACCGACAGCCGTCCATACAGCGAGTCACCAGGCCGTGCAACCAGGCGCAGCGCAAACTCGCGCTGGAACATGAGCACGGCGCAGCGGAAGATCGGGCGGTGGAATATGAGCTTGAATGTCAGTGGCGACGAGATCTGGTACGGCGTATTTGAGATGCAAACGTCAAAGAATGGCAGCTGCTGCTTCATCACGTCGCCGTGGATGATCTCTAGCTTGTGCTGGAATGGCCCGCCCTGCACACGCTTTGTCAGTTCGGCCGCAAGTCTGGCGTCGGCCTCGCACGCAATTACCCGCTTCGCCTGCTCGAGAATCTTGACTGTCAAGTTTCCTGTTCCCGGGCCGACCTCGAGAACCGTATCCGTCTGCTTCAGCTTGGCCTTATCAACAATTCCCTGCGACACAAGCGGGTTGATCAGGATATGCTGACCAAGGTCCTTGTTAAACATTGGCCCAAAGTGCCGTGACCCGTCGCTACTGCTGCCTGCTGCCTTCTTCGTCTGGCCGCCGGACTTGTCGTACGGGGAGCTGATCGTCTTGGGCTTGATCGCAGCACTGGCAGCCGACGCCTGTGTGCGCTTCCGCAGTTGCTGCGATGTAATTTTGGGCATTTCGACGATGCGTGTATATGAATACAAAGGTTTAATTGGCGAGCAAGGAGACGAAGCAAGCGAGTGTAGCCACAGAAACCTGCGGCTAAAGCCGAGCATCTAGAAAAAAAAATATTTTTGAGCAAGCACATTTGATTACCAGCAGGGATCTGATCAAAGCGCCGAGCTTTTCTGTCTCTCAGAATCTCTCGATTATACTCTATGTTTGTGCCACTGATCGCATATCCAGTTCCACGGATCGGAAAGGACAACCCCTTGCTGCTGACAAGGGCAGACTACGAATCGCTGGTGCCTAAGTGCCAACAGATTGAGCGGCGCGTGTTTCCAAAGTCGGAGGCTATGGATATAGCCAAGGAGCTGCGCAAGCCCAATCAGTTCTTGTTTGTTGTCCTGGATCTGGATTCATCCCATGCGGTATCTAAGCAGGCAGACATGCAGTTGACGGCATACGGGATTCTTGCGATTGGCAAGATTGACGGGATAGCTAGGATGTCCAAGGTCTGCACGGACCCTCGTTGCCGCGGTCGGGGTGCCGGCGAACTGGTCGTTAACGGCATGCTGAAGGCGCTGGGAGCAAACAAACGGCAGCTGCTAAACACTAGTCCTTCGTCGTACTCGCATATACGTGCCATCAGCCAAACAGGCATATCTACGATTCAGCTGCATGTCGATAGACAGCGAGCAGAGGCCATACGCCTGTACACTCGCTGTGGCTTTAGCGCTAGAGCAGAGATTGCCGACTACTACTCGGCAGGCCGTGACGCACTGCTGATGATTGCACCAATCTCATCGACTGTAGAATAACTCACGTGAGCCATGCCCGTAAAGAGACATTTATGCTCATGGCGAATTTTAACTATGCAATATATTTTTTGTAATGAACAACAAGGCCGTATTATAGGTATACAACCGCCAGAAAGCGTGCAACATTGGCCATATCGTAGCAATTTCTTATAACAGCAATGTCGACTGTCGAATTACCAGCGACGACTAAGCGATCGGTTCGATTTAAGCGGTATTCGTGGAATCGAGCAGCTAACGGATCATTTCCTCCAATTAACAGACACAAAAGGAGCGGTGCGGCAGTCAGACATATAGATGGTCATATCACACAGGGTTCCGCTCCCGTTTACGAATCTTTTCATATATCGTCCATGGAGACAAATACCATACTGTTGCCGCTGGCGCCGCCATTAACAGACAGCAATGGCCACCCGCATCAAAACATCACACCCGCCCCTACCGTGTCTGGAGATATGCCTGAACCCATGCCCGAACAAACATTACCGGCTAAAAATACAAATGGGCCATCGACATTGCAAAAGAAGAACGGCAAGAGCCACGGCAAGAAAAGAAAGGTAAGCGCGACATTTGTATGTATACGTCCACGTATAAGACAATGACAAAATGCGTTGCAACTGTGGTTGAGGCAGACTAACCAGCCATTCACCTACATAACCGAAAATGTGTTTATTTAGGGCGTGTATCTCGGACCGTCGTGGGACGATGAAGCAGGATCGCTTCCTACGTCGACCACAGTCAATGACATGGACTTTGATTCGCTGCTATCCCAGATGGTGAATGATAGCTGATTGTCCGCGGCTCAATATTTTGCGCTAGGACGTCATGTAGACTTATGTGCGGTCGGACCAGCAGATTAAAATGAATGAATATGAAGCGGTAGCTCGTTAGACTGCGTAGTTGAAAAAATATATATTTGGTAATGTGGTTGTAAACTATTCTGCTGTCCTATAAAGGCAACACAGATTCAGCGTATGGCATGGCAAAGATATACGCTCTCTTCGACGACGCCTTTATCGTGTAATGCTAAGGAATGTTGGCATCGACTGTGAGACACGCTAGCAACAGCAGTGATGGTGGCAGCAGGTCTGTACAGTTACACAGCACTTTGCCGGTTCTGGCTTGGGTACTGGCTTGGGTGCTGGTGGTGGCGGCGGCGGCGGGGGTTCGTTGCACTTCTTTTGAAACTTGCAAAAGTCGCACTTGCCACACGAGTTGCATGTGATTTTAACAACATGGACGCCGTCCTTGTCCTTGACGGCCGGGACGTACGCCTTGGGGAACCACTGTAAGTGCTGCTCCCTCTCGGCGAGCTCCTGGAAGAAGCCGCCCTGGTTCCAGATGGCCATGGTCTCTATATCGGAGCGGAGTGAAAATGTAAAAAGTCTATGGAAATAGAATGATAAAATGGGCTGCTCGAAAGAAAGAATACAAGGTAGAGACAGAGACACGGCAGGTAATGGCAGATCTCGTTGGGTTTTATACCGAGGCAGGCCCTGTCTTGTTTGCTCAGCGAGCACTTTACTGCTTGTCTCCTGTTTGCAACATGATTTCCCACCCAATGAGCATTGCAAAGCGAGTTGATGCACATCCCCAAGAAGCACTATACCAAGCCATCAGGCGGCCAAAGGAAAAATAAGATGTAGAGGCACTCTCCCTCTCTCTCTCCCTGTCCCCCTACCAATGCCCAGATCATGAGTTGTCATGTTCCGCAGAGCGGCTCTGTGAGCCAGATCTGTGTTCGCATATACAAAAACGAGCACCTCTCCTCACTTTTATTCGGCATTCAGGTTTGGCTGCCTGCAATTGCCACCTCCTGCTGACAGGATGACATGTTCGCACACCATTGCTCTAGGAGAATGGAGAGTGCAGCATATCCACTTTGCTGCGCAGCAGGGGTAGATATGGGGATATTCTCTGCTGCAGCAACGCAGTCAGCGGATAAGTGCTGCTGCGCGAACACGTATTCGCTTTCATATTTTTGTGTCTATGCAGTGCTTAATGACAGGGCTTGGCACCGTATGTTTCTTTGGAGGTGTATGTGTTGCGGTATGTCTAAATGCCAGCTGGGGGTACGACATGCCTCTTGCATGACCTAAAAATGATTACTCTAAACAACGTATTCTTTTACCGGACAGTTGCCTGTCTTGTTTTATCTTTGAAAATAGGGGAAAACAGACAAGCTGGTCAGGCTGATTAGACATGTGAGGTACTGTTTTCTTTCCAATGGCATTCTGTAGTTTTATACGGCGATGTTTGTACAATTCCAACGTTATACAACCTACCACGCATATCGCGGTCATCGCCATTGTTGCCGTCATTTGTGCCAACAATGGACACAAATATCACGCTGGTGGTGGTGCATACGAAAGCTTTTTATGTATAAAAATTACAAAAATAAAGGTTCAATAAAGGGCAAAAAGATGCGACTGTGGGTCGGTTTTCGGACTACAATGCGCGCGGGCACCGACTAGCGCCTGGAATGCCAGCAAATTGCCGTTTAGCAGCAATAATGGTGATGGCAGCAGCAGCGGGGTGCGGGAGGCGGCGGGATCCGCTTCTCGGCCTCGGCCCTCTTCTTTGCGCGGATTTCAACGCAGTTCTTGCACACGCAGACGTCGACCTTGTGCTGCACGCTGTTGATGGTGACGGTCGAGGCGCCATTGGTGATGTCGAAAGCACCAGGCTTGGCAAAATCGTATACAAAGTGGTGCATGGCTGCGGACTATAAATCGGGCTTTGGATCCACTAAAGGACTGTAGTGATAGATAAAGGTATGGACAGAGCGAGAAAGATGTTTGGAGGCAGAGGGTGGAAGGAGTTGGACGAGAATGATTGAGTGGGCAAACGATAGCTGGGTGCGGGACATGGCAATCCTTTTATACTTGCCATGGCTGCCAAGAAAGCCAAACAAACCACACTAGAGGCGTAAGGGGCCAAAACGAGAAAACAAGCGAGAGGGGGTGGTTCGCAGGGTGGTAGAGTGCCGCTTTGTAGATTGTCTCTTTGCGCGGATGCGTAATTTCCCTCTCTTTTTGGGGGTGGGGGTGAGTGAGACATGTCATTTGAGCCAGCTGAATTCTAATAATTTTTTTGCTCGCGACCGCAGTGCATCGTTCAGGGGCGCTTTGGGGTAAGGGAAGAAGCAGCTCTAAATTTTTACTCTATGCTATCTTGTCTATTCCGTACAAGTCGCGTTTTGCGCATGACTCGCATCTTGGGTGGAATTAACAATTACGGACTGCGGCACGGAGTACACTGTCTTGTTTTTATCTCTCTTTCTCTCTCTCTCTCTCTGTGTGTTTCGGGATAGATGCTTCATCCTGCGGTCAATGCTTTACTTTGTATATTTCTGAAATGAACGTAAGGGCAGAATAGCTGTCTTTCTACAGAGGAAAGAAGCAGCTGTATAAAAAGAGAGAGAGGCTTTTAACACAATTTTCTATCGTCGGATTGCCAAGTCTGCATCGCCGTTCCCTGCGTCATAGACAGAAACGCGCGACCATATCCAAATTTGCCCAGCTGCACCAATGACCACTGGCGCGGCAAGTATTTGCCGAATAGACCCACGGGATTTGCTGAGGCGTTTCCAACTTTACAGAATCCGAACAGTGCCATCAATCGCCAATAGACATATGGGGGACTACAACGAGACGGACCATGGTCCAGTTTGGAACTGATTGAAACGATTCGACTCAACTATCAGGATTGTTTGAATTGGTAATGGATAAGTTTATACATGAGATAGATAATGATAGTGGGCTAAAAACATATGAGGGATAAAAATGATAGTGGGTCTCCGTTATACAGCGGCAAGACCGAGAAGTAGATTGTTGCTTTTGGCTAGCCCTGCCTCAACAAGAGAGGGGGGCTGGCAGAGAGTCGACGCCTGCCTGCAGACGTCTAGAGCATGCTCGAAAAGTTGGTGAAGAACGTTCCCGTATAGCAAGGCACATCGCGGCGGTAGTTGTTGAACGGGCTCCAGGCCGACGCAAACGGCGACGGGTTGCAGACGATGATGGGTGCAGGAGCAGGCGCGGGCTTGGGCTTGCACGCATCGCAGGGGCACTTCTTTGCGTCCTCCTCGGCCTTCTTCTTCTTGGCCTCCTCTTCGGCCTTCTTGAGCGCTTCAGCCTTGCACGTCGCGCACGGGCAGTTCTTCTTTGCCTCCTCCTCAGCCTTCTTCTTCTTGGCCTCCTCTTCAGCCTTCTTTAGGGCCTCGGCTGTGCAGTTCGGGCACTTGCAGCGCTTGGCCTCCTCCTCGGCCTTCTTGGCTGCGGCGGCGGCTGCGGCGACAGCGGCACAGGCGTGGCAGACGCACTTGTTCTTCTCCTCCTCGGCCTTCTTGCAGGCCTCGCACGGGCACTTCTTCTTGGCCTCCTCAGCGTCCTTTGCGGCCTTTGCGCACCCAGGGCATGGGCACTTCTTGGCCTCTTCGGCCGCCTGCGCAGCCTTGACACAGGCGGGGCACGTGCACTTGACTGCTGCGGCAGCCTTCTGGCAGTCGGGGCACGGACACTTCTTTGCGTCTTCCTCGGCCTTCTTCTTCTTGGCCTCCTCCTCGGCCTTCTTCAGGGCCTCGGCCTTGCACGACGCGCACGGGCAGTTCTTCTTGGCCTCCTCTTCGGCCTTCTTCTTGGCCGCCTCCTCCGCCTTCTTCAGAGCCTCGGCCTTGCACGCACAGCAGTCGCACTTCTTCTCGGCTTCGGCGGCAGCCTTGGCGCAATCGGGGCACGGG
>JANBOJ010000393.1:0-11857 GCA_027574685.1 Coemansia erecta | reverse complement strand
AGCTCGACCGAGTCGGCTGCCTCCGTCGTCGCTGCCGGCAGAGCCGTGCTCGCCATACTCGGCGCCTCGCTCGTAGCACATATCATATAAAATATAAAGGTCCCTAATATACACTATGGCCAGATTTTGCCCCCAAAAAATTGAATTTTCCTGCCAGTCAAAATATTTAATATAATATCCAACTCGCTTAAAAGTATGTGTACTGTCTGCTAGCAAGCCGTTTTTCACAGTACAAGCTGTGCAACAGAAACATAAAAAATATCTCTATATATAAACATAGATTTTATTATAATTTTTTATTTAAATTTTTTATTATAATTTTATAGTCATTAAAAATAACTAGAGGTTAAGATCATTTATATACACACGGTATACCAGCATCAATCACCAGCAGTGAGGAGAAAAGAAAATATGGCTAGAAAATGCAAAGTTCAAATATAGAGCTGGCAAACGATACAGCCAAAATGGCCACTTTAAGCAGACAAATCCTTACTTCAAAAAACGTCTCAAAAAAAAAGAATAAAAAAGCAATCAGATCTTGAATTTTTTTTGCTGAAGAGCCAATCAGAAAATTCTAATTTCAGACAATCAGAGAGCTTTAAGCAGAGAAAAGGGGCAAAATCAGATCATAGTATAGAAAACACACCCCTACACGGCATGTGAATATATATTTTTTAAAATCAAAGTTTTATTTACACACTCATGCAAAATGAAATCATTTTAATAATATCTTTTTTCGACCCTCTATTGCCAAAAAAAAAAGAAAAGAGAAAAGAGAGAAAAGAAAAAAGAAAAAACGCACACACATCTCTCTACTCTATACTATTGAACTCGAACTAGTTTTTTCTTTTTTTTTTTACTATGGTGAGCCATCCATCCAAGGTGGCAGAACCACCTCCTAACATCGCACCTATTGAGATAGTCAAGCTCCCTATATCTACAGTCTGGCATGACAGCGATTACCTGCTGGCTCTCGAAGAACATGTCAGACGTATTCATTTCCTTACCACACATACCTACCAGCTGAGCAAGTACATATTCCTTCGCAAAATCCGTCAGCCAAACTTTAACATTTCCCAGTATATGTGCACCACATTTTTCGAAGAATGCTTTCTCATGCTTACAACCCGTAATCCACACCATAATGTCCAACCTTTTACTTGCCAATGTCGCACACTCATTAATGAGTTCCTACCAGATTACCTTGATGCAGCTGCCATTGACATTACCACCCTCACCAGTGGTGGTCAGTCTGCCATGTACGAAGCCAACCAGATGGTTACCGCCTATGAGAACAACATTGCTCTGCATTTTGGCAACTACCTCCGTGCGGTTGCCAACAAACTTCTTCGAGTTAAGGAGCGCAAAGCACAGCTTCGTGCACAGCTTGCAGCACAAAACCGCCATCGCACAGATATCAACAGCACTATACAAACCCTGATAACCCAACCTACAGCCAATGTCAAGCGTGTTCTTTTGCATGGCAATCTTGATGATCCTCTTATTGACAATGCAAACCGTGCTTTGCTTGAACTGCTTCGTGCTGTTTTCGACTCATACCCTGATGACTTCCACTTCCACAACAGTACAGAAAAGGCGAACTATAAGGATGGTGATATTGAAGCAGACTCGCAGATACGCCCACGGTATCATCTTCATGCTTTCTACGAGCTCGTCCAGATCATGCAGAAGCACAATATGCATCTCCCATGTGTCTTCCCCCTCCGTACATCATGGATACCAGCTCATACACACATAGATACAAAAGTGCTGTGCAGCCAGATTCTCGGCATGTCTGATAAAGAGCCTGATCTTGTCAAGAGAGCATGGGATTTGGTTGTCAATCTCAATCACCCTGGCTTTAAAATGTCTGGGAGCAAAGATGAAAATCTTGCTCGGCATTTCTTCGGTTCGGTCGACACAGATGGAGTATCGATATCTATTACCAAGAAGACTAGAGCTGAAAAGAGTCGCAACAAGGGTCGCCAGGTAGTCAAAGATCGTGAACCCCGGGACAAGCCTAACAATCGAAAGGCCAAGTCGAAGCGCAAGCATGGCACAAGCGAGCCTGCTGTTCCATTCCGCGCAGACATTCCCTATATCCATGATCTCACACAGCAGGAGCTACTTGACACAAAGGGCAAGGTTCTTCTTCTCGATCCAGGTCGGCGTGATGTATTCCATGGTATACACGAAAACAGCACTCCCGAAAATCCAATGTGCTACCGTCTGACCCAACAGCAGCTGATCAGCCAGCGTCGAACTCGTCGGTTCCAAAAGATTCTCCTCAAGGCAAAGCGCTCATCAACACTCGGCAATGTGCAAAGCACTGAGGATTTTCTTGCTACTGCTTCGAACCGCACTCTTGATCCTACAGAGTTTGACATGTACATTGTTAAACGCTCCATGGTCTGGGATATATTGAGCGAGTTCTACTCAGCCACACAGACTGTCCATGTCCAGAGTGCACACCAGATCCACAAGCTGCGCAGAGAATACCTTGCTCGACCACCTCGCAACTATCCACTGCATCGCAAGCTACGTCTTTCAGCATACATCAACCGGAAACGCACCGATGCCTATATTGCTCGAGATATCCGCAAGCGATTTGGGAAAGACACTATCATTGCACTCGGCAATTGGAGTGCACCCATGTCATGCTATCATGTTCCACAGCGTGGCAAGGGTTGGCGCAAGATGTTTCGCAAACACAACTTCCAGGTACTTCTCATCGACGAGTTTCGAACATCCAGCATTTGCCCTGCTTGCGAGTCGCACAGCCTTGAGACATTCCATCGAGTGCCCAATCCACGCCCCTATCGCTACTACCAAGCCATCAACCAAGGCAAAGATCCCAACATCATCTGCCATGGACTCCAGCGTTGTACAAACGTTACCTGTATGGGGTTCGTGAAGAAAAACGGGATCTGGTCTTGGGGCTATAAACTCTGGAATCGCGATATGGCAGCAGCATGCAACTTCTTGCGCATCCTCAACAGTCTGCGAAACCATGGTTCTGTTCCTCCTGAATTCCAGCGGTCATGGATGCAGCAACAGGCTGTAGCAACCAATGTTCATGGTACAGACACCAATCCTCAGCCACCACCTACCAGACGACGGCTGAATCAGTCTGCCACACAGCACCCTCGCTGATTCCAACATTTCCGATCCCATTCCACATCTTATCCAGGGCGGCTATTGCTTGCCCTACACAGTCCTCCACCAGAAATGGTGGATGTGTCAAGCTACGCTGTAAGTATACAACAACATGCTCTATTGATCCTTCACACACTGTAAAGTTCTTGTTATTAACCAACTCTGCCCTCTTCTACCCTCTTTCTTCTCTTATTCTTCTTTCCTTATATCACGCACACTCCTCAGAAAACGACACATCTTCCTGCGACATTGCCCTGACTCATTCCACTCTCTGCTTTGCTCCCCTTCTTCACTAAACTTACACTCAACGACACTCCGCCATTTCTCAACATCTGGCCTACTCTCGCCGACATGCGCACACTCATCGAAAAACTACACGCCTTTCTGCTGCCATGCTCCACCCCTATCCTGTGCAAGATCGTTATTTTTCATTGGGAATCCGTTTTTCGCGGGCGAAAATCACTTTATTGGGCATAGTCTGGCCGAAGTGTATTTGCTTTCGAACCTGCCACTCCAACTCAGCGCAGCCATTCTCCCCCCCTTCACAATTCGATCATATACACACCCATAAAAACAGCCCACATGCCAAAAAATGTACTTTGTTATATGCGGCCAGATCACATACGACGACATCACTATTCGTGCATTCTAATTACATAAAGAGGCCATATGTCAGACATCATCGACCCGCTCATCCCGCCGTACAGATTCGAGAGGGTCCAGGACCGGCTCTACCGCGGCGGCTACCCCAAGCCGCGCAACTTCCGCTTCCTCAAGCGCCAGCGGCTCAAAACCATCCTCTCCCTGATCCCGCAGAGCCAGGACCCGCACCTCACGTCCTTCTGCCTCGCCAACAACATCACTCTGCTCACAATAAAAGTCGACTCGCCCAACGAAAACGTCACAGTGACAGACAAAATAGCCTCGCAGTGCCTCGAGCTCCTCACCGACCCGGCCCACGCCCCGCTCTACCTCCACTGCCTCGACGGCTCCAACGTCACCGGCCTGATCATCATGTGTCTGCGCAAGCTGCAGCTCTGGCGCGTCGCCTCATACCAGAACGAGTACCTGCGCTTTGAGCTCAACGGCGAGATCATACCTGAGGAGAGCGAGTTTGTCGAGGCCTACGACGGCGCCGGCCTGGTGCTCGGGAACCCGTATGCCGAGTGGGTGTGGCCCGGGAGGACGTCTCTGGACGTCAATATGCTGCCGTTCGACGGCGGCGTGCACCCGGTGCTGCCCGCGGTCAGGCTGGCGCAGAGAATGTCCACAGAGATATGCGTCGCCGACCAGCTGACCCGCTCGGCCACAGACCCGGCATTGCGGGATGGCGTCGAGGACATTGTGTCGGAGTCCACCAGCATTGGTATTGCCAGCGACTCTGGCGCCGTAGCTGTTTTCTCCGAATCCACCAGAGACACCGCGGCCAACACGGAAGGCACCATCCACATGACGATCAAGACCCGGCGGACCGCCTCGGACACCCAGAACCAAAACCCGGCCCAGACCGTGGCTCCGCAGATACTCTCGAGCATTGCAAGCCGAGAACCCTCCAGGGACCGCCGCTTCTCAGCCTCCGAATCCGGGTACTGTGTCGGCGAGAAAGCCGAAACCAAGCTGCCGTCTGCGTTCCAGAAACACAGCGGCAGCGACAACGGCGACCACAAGAAGCACAGCCACCATCGCAGGATGGCAAGCGACGCCGTAGTGCACTCCGGCGCAGCGTCGGACAAATCCCTCGGCTCGCTGCACACGTCGCTGAGCACAGGGGCGCTAACCGAGGTCCTGTCCAGCGCACGGCAGTCGGACTCTGACGCGCACTCGCAGACCCAGATGTCATCCCGGCAGCCGCTGAGCAGCATCCATGAGGTGCTCGAGCCTGTGTTGGCGGCACTGACCAGCGCTAGGGACTTTGCCGAGTCGTCGGCGCAGATGCTCGAGAGCCGGGGTCGGATGGACGGCGCCGACTCTTCGAGGTTGGCCCCTGCTTCGGCCGCGGCAAATATGACCCAGACATACGGGCCGGCTGCTACTGCCGCTACTGCCGGCGAGACCGAGGCGAGCGGCGCTATTCGCGAGATTTCGCTGTCAGTCCTGGTCGACGCGCTGGCAATTGAGGGCCTTGGCATGTAACGCTCGCCATCTGTTCAATTTTGTACTTGAGGAAAAAAATGTGTGTTTATTGACAGGTCGGGAGAGGGTTTAAGAAGCTGCTACTGAGCAGGTAGGTTGAATGCAATTGTGTTGTAGGCGGGTGGCTGTTGCGGCCGAGAATGGGGCTGGCTCTGCGCTAGCCCTGATGCTGTGGACAGGGTGGTGGCAGCAGTGCTATTTTGGGCATCGCTATCCGCTCCGTCTTCTGCGGCAGCGACGGCAGCCATGGCTTCCTCGATGGGGTCGACGTAGGGCGGGAGGTCGTCGGCCGGGATGTCGCTAAACGTATGTGAGCGCTCGCGCGGAGGAAGCGCCGGCGGGTACTCGTGGGCTCTTGGAGGCAGCGGCGGTGCAGGCACGTCGCGACGCAGGTTCTCATACGAACGGTTGCGATGCGGCAGCGGAGGTGGAGGCGCTAGGAACTGCCTCTCCGGCTGCTGTTGCTGCTGCTGTTGATTACGGTCTGACTGAGCTCGCCTTGGCAGTGGCGGCGGAGGCGTGACCTGGACCATCTCAGGTCTGCGACCATGCTGGTGCTGGTGCTGGTGCGGGTGAAGATGAGGGCCATTGTGGCCGATGTTGGTGTTTGGCGAGAAGGGGCTCATTAGAGCGTTGAGTGAGCCGCTGCTGTGGTATCTACTGATAGCTGGTGCCTGTGTCTGCGGATGTGTAAGTGGTGTCGTCGATGAAGAGCTGTTGTAAGTGGAAAAGCTGTCGTTGCTATGATAGCCGTTAAAAATAGGAGGTCGGGAGGATAAAGCTGCAGCTCTCCTTGCTTTCCGTCTTTTTAGCCACCAGACAACAAGTCCACAAACTATAAAAGCAAATACTGCAAAGGAGGCTGCCATTGCAGGCACCATTTTGCGGTTCTGCGAGCTCCTGCCCTCGTTCAGCTTCTTCTCGGTCGTGTTTGCATCTCCCGTGTCACTGCTGGCAGATATATCTGGCGAGGTTGTCACCTGGTCGACCCCTGTGGCCTCGGGAATCTCCATACTCTCGTCGTCCTGCGGCTTGCGTCCAAAGGGCGGACACCGCGCCGAGCCACAGAGAATAGCCACGGTTGACACGGCATTGGCGTCGTCGAGAAAATAGTCTGCGTCGCTCAGATTTGCGTCTAAACCGCCGTCTGTTGGACTTGGCGTGGCAGATGGAGGTGGAGATGATGATGATGATGGCAGGACCGCTCCTCCATCTCCACTTCCGCCGGCAGTCGTCTCCATCGATATGCGCGGGTGAAAGGGATGTCGGTTGTGTGGAGGAGGTCTGCGAACGCGAGTAGGAACAATCACGGTAAATAATACAAAAATAAAATCGATCGAGAGGGTCTATGTGAAGAAAGAAAGAAGGAAGAAAAGAACGGAAAGGAAAAAATAAGCAACGGAGGGGTATCTAATCCTGGTCTATCCAATAAGGCGGTCAAAGTAAACAAGCGTGGGTGTAGCAGGGTGGCCGAAAGAATGTTATTTTTTGGCCCGGTATTAAGTGTGGCAATGGCGATGCTGAAATAGAGCTATTGATGCAATGAACAAAAGCAGCGTGTATAATATATTGCGTTGAGAGAAGAGAAGACAGAATTATATTTACAAGAAAAAAAACTGACCACAACAGCTTCCTGGAAAATTCTGCCCAAACTATATATGCTGGCTAAACGAAGAAGCGAAACGACTTTTCAAGCATGTAAACAGCAAAGCACCCATCGCCGTGAGAGCAGCAGATGGAATTTTCGATAAAAATCCGCCCGCTGCGAAAAAAAGAGGGGGTAAATGAGGCAATTCAAGCGCTATTCCGCAACAGTCTGCATGAGTAAGAGTGGCGAGATCAAGAGTGTAAAAAATCGATGCAGAAGACGGCAATCCAAAATTTCACGCCGTCCAATGGCTGCCCGTGTGCTAATTTTACAGCTTAACAGAGCCAACTCAAACCAGTTTTTTTATTTGATCAGTTTTCTGAAAAGCAAACAAACAGTGCTTGATTGCAGGCTGGTCTGTGAAGAAAAACGCTGGGTAGATTAATCGGCCACGTATGATGCTAGTAGCACTTGTCGACAAGCCGGTGGTTAAGGCACTCCTCCTTGCTGCTGTACCACTTGAAGCAGTGAAGACATTGAGTTGCCTCGCTGGCCTCGGTGACGCTGGATCCGGAGTCAGTCGAAGAGTGCATACTTGAAAAGGCGTAGTTATTTCCGGTTGTTAAGGGGAGAATATTATACTTTAAAATAGAATGGAATTGTAGTGTTTTTGAGATAAACATTTTGTCGAAATGGTGGAGGTGAAACAATGCCATATTTTTATACATCTCGCAATTGACAGAGGCAGTGTGTGAATGAGAGATTTGTGCTCAGTATATCTCGCCACTGTTATTGGAATAAAATAATGCTTATATGTTCTAATACGAATTATTTCAGCCGCGTGCTCCATTAACCTATTTGTTGATTCGAATTGCAAGTGTTATTCTGCTTTTTGTAATACAAAAAGACCGCGCTCCACACACATTGCAGTCGCGGCATACCTTGTGATAAACGACACCACATTGCTTTACGCGTGCATTGCGAATGCTCTGTGTTGGTTACAATAAGCGCGCGATTTGACACCGGCTGCCAAGATCTAATCAAAATATAACGCTCATATTCTGTATGCCATTGAATGTACTGTAACGGGATCTGCACACATGTTTAAGTGGCGATTTTTGACATGAGGATCATTGTGCTCCAAAAAACAAGGTATAAGTTTAAAAATACATCGCCCCCTCCCACATACAACGCCGGCTTGGGCTGGAATTCAAACAAATAGTTTGGATAGACAATGGATCTTTGATAAATCCGATGGACATTCTCAGGGAAAAAATTCAAGAGAAAAAGCCAGCTAATACCAGAATATTCCGGGTTCTATAAATGCACTAGCGTTCTCGATAGACTGAATACCGATTGAAAGACAGCTATCATCCCTTCTTCTTTTTCTGCACACGTTTTGTAGAATTTCATCTTTATTAAACATGCGCTACAACAGCCCAATCACACAGCTCTCGATAGTAGCTGCTACTCTAATTCTTACAACAGTTGTTCGAAGACTTCTTGCAGGTTATATTTTGCAAGAGACTCCAGAGCAGCTAAACATTGGGTATAACCGCGAAGTAGCTACAAGCATTGTGGAAATCGTATCAAGCTTTCTGGGTATTTTTATCGTTAACCTCGTCGAGTCGCGTTTTATCTTTCTCTTCTATACGCTCACCAACATTATCTACGCAAGCTCGCTTATAGACATGTATCGGAGTCACAGTAGCATTTATGAGCGTGCTGCTGAGATTATCAATGCGTTTGGGTATAGCATCAGCCGTGTTGCGACGCTCGTTATTGTTCTGGCGTACCCAGGCGAAAAGTGGAAAGCCCGTGCTCTGGCAGTTTTCCTGATTCTCGAGTACCTCTCAGCAGCAATAGGCGACCTGATTGCCGTCAACCACCCCGACAGCGAGAGCGGTCGCTATTCCGGTGCCATCGTCTTCCTTTGTTTCTCTTGCGTGGCGCCGTTAGCTGCAATGTTTATTGCCCCCTCACAGAACATTGTTCGAAACAGTGGCGTGTATCTTCTGACGCCCAGTACGAGTTTGACAAACGAAATCAGAGAGACGATTGGTATCTTTGCCAACCGATACATGTTGCTGTTGATACCCTACATGTTCATCTATCCAATGCTCTTTGGGTCCACATTTGTCCAGCTGCCAGATATGCGTCTCATGGTTCTTTTCGATTTTGGCAAGGTTCTGGTCATTTTCCTTGGTCAGATGCTCGATATCAAATGGGCAGGGCGTCGCACACGCGGTATTGTCGGATTGGCAGTGGTGTCTGTCGTTTTCCTTGCATCATTTGGCACTGTTGCTGCCAGCCAGTATTTCCACTACGACTTTAGTGGTTCAGACCCGTCATGGAGCTATGAACAACAAAAGGAGTACAAGATTAGCCAAATCATAATCCAGGGATATCCGATCATCTCTGGGGCTACCTTCTTCGCTGGTATGGCATCGGGTCTGATAGAGCTGTACGGGTACTGGGTGATGGGAACGCTGACAAACGATCTCAAATCCAGTGCTCGATTCGTTGGGATATACCACAGCATCATGGCGCTAGGTGGGTTTATCGGGTTCCAGATAGTTGAGCACAATCCCGACAAAAACAAGCCAATGACTACGGCCTTGTTTGTTGGCTCTGCTCTGACCCTGGTTTCATTCGTTCTCGTGTTCTTTGTTGTCTGCCGCATTACAGAGACAAACGATTGGAGTCTTGCAAAGATTGAGGGTGACTCTAGCGACGACATTTCAGCTGAGCCAGAAAACAACTTGTCCCCAGTTGGTATTTCCGATATCAAATACCAGCACAAAGCAATTGAAGCATATTCCATGTAAATGTTTACTTTTTAAATACACAGTTATAAAGTTTTTTTTATGTATGCGCACTTGCAAGCTTAACCAGCTGGTCATATTCGCCAGACTGCTCGCACATGCCCTTAAAGATACCGTCAGATTTCTGCAACAGGTTTGATGGCGTGTCAAACTCGACGACCTTGCCCTTGTCCAGAACCAGAACGCGGTCGTAGTCGATGATGGTGCGCAAACGGTGGGCGACGCAGAACAGAGTCGAGTTGGCAAACTCGGATCCGCGAATTGTGCGCTGAATACGGCTGTCAGTGTCAAAGTCCACGGATGCGGTAGCCTCGTCCATGACAATCAGCCGCGAGCGACGGACAAGTGCTCGGGCCAGAGCAACAAGCTGGCGCTGACCAAGCGACAGGTTCTGCCCGTTCTCTTTGATCTCGGCATCAAGGCTGTTGAAAATACCTGCCATGCGCTCGGGCTGGCCAGCTATTTCACTGCTGTCGTGGATGCTGACCGCAGTGCTCGCGACCGCACTTGTCAGCCTGCTGCTGCTGACACTGCTGCGCTCGTTGACCAGGTAAGCGCGCTTGAGCGCATCCCACACCAGCTCGTCTGGGTACTCGTCAAACGGATCAAGGTTAAGCCGGATCGTGCCGTTAAACAGAACCGGGTCCTGAGGAATGATTGTGACATTGCGACGCAGCTCTTCCAGTCCGATCTGCGAGATGTCGACGCCGTCAAGCAGGACATGACCGCTCTTAGCCTCAATAAACCGCATCAATGCCAATGACAGCGTGCTCTTACCGGCACCCGTCCGGCCGACAACGCCAATCTTCTCGCCATGCCTTGCGCGCAGCGATATGCCATGAAGCACCGGTGTGCCAGGCACATACTCGACAACCAGGTCCTCAATAACTGTTTCACCCGACGACGGCCAGTTGCTTGGAGGCTCGTTACCGGGCAGCGAGTGCAGCACGGCTTCCTGATCGACCTTGAGATACTGCATGATACGCTCGATTGCGTTCATATTGAGCTCATTGGCACCGTAGTTGCGAATGGCCCAAAGCATGCGCTCCGAGAATGTCAGCGCATACGAAAGCACAAAGCCAGCCAGTCCGGCATCAAGCGAATCAAGGCTTGCCAGAACGAGTATTGCCGAGGCAAACGATACCGACGCGCCTGCCAAGTCGATGCGCACCGACAGCCACCGGTTGCTCGACCAGACCATATAGAAAGACCGGTTGTGCACCGATATGCGATCTAGCGCTTCCTTGATGTAGACCTGACCGGCACCGAATGCTCGGACCGACGATACACCAAGAATGAGCTCACCGAAAAGCGACAGAAGCGGCGACATGCTGTTGGACTCAAGCCGCTTGAGTTCGCGCGAGGCACTCAAGTAGTAGTAGGCAATGGCAAAATAGACGAGCGATACCAGAATGGCAACAACGACAAACGCCGGTGTTACCGAGCATATGATCACAAATACGCTGAGCACCGCCAGGATGTCCATGATCCACCAGACGATGGTGTCAATCGTGTTTTCGTCAAGGACTTGCATGTCCCGCGAGAACCGGTTGATGATGCGGCCAAGCGGCGTCGAATCAAAGAACCTGGGCGTCGCATGCACCACTGTTCTGATCAGACGCGAGTGGATCGAGCGGCATGCCCTGATCATGCCCGAGTTGATGAAGACCAGCTCGACGTATATCCAGAGCGCACCGGCAATGCAGATCGCCATGTACATTCCCAGCCAGAACATTGTCGTGTGGTGGTTGTCGCCGCTGGCAGTAGATGCAACCCAGACGCGCACCCAGTAGTCCTGCAGTACAATAATGACCTGCGAGGCAACCAAGAAGGCGACGACGCCAACCCAGAACCAGCTACCACCGCATGCAGACAGGAACGTTAGCCAGACCTCGGGTTTAATGTAGCCCTGCTCGCGTTCCTCGTCCTCTACAAGCATGCCCTGGATTGCTGCAGCGTCTATACTTGTATCAAGACCCTTCTGCTCGGCAAGCAGGCGCAGGCGCTCGTCGTTGTATGAGTCCTCCGTCTTTAGCCGATCGTCTGTTTCAGCAGCATTGTCGCTAGTGCTCTTAGGGCTCTGCTCGTCATCTTCGGCGTCTGGGCTGACGTTGTTCTTCTCGAGCTCAGCAATCACGTCAGAGAAGGCGCCCGA
>JANBOJ010000392.1:0-11888 GCA_027574685.1 Coemansia erecta | reverse complement strand
AGTGTGCATGCAGGCAGGCTGGCAGGTGCGCAGGCAGGCAGACCGGCAAGTGGGCAGGCAGGCCGGCAAGTGTGGGCAGGCAAGCAGGCTGGCGGGTGCGCAGGCAGGCTGGCCAGCAAGTGGGTGCGCACACGGGCCAGCGAGTGCAGGTAGGCAGGTGGCAAGGGTAAATGCAAATGCCAGTGATAGTGCCAACAAGAATGAGCCGTGTATTTTTAATGACAAGAATTTATATATGACATGAAATAGGTTAATTTTAGAAAAGATACGATAAACTAACAAAAGTAAAAGGCAAAGAAAATGAACATGTTCATTTCTAAACTTTTGGCGGCTGTATGCGGCAAAATCAACATTCCCTTTGCAGCTGCAGTTATGGATATAAATTGCATATTTCCATTATCAATTCAATATTAGCAAAAATAATCATTTTTTGTGTAATTTTATTCTAGATAATGTATTCAAGTGGTTTTACCAATAAAATAGATATTCTAGCAAACAGAGAGCGTTACAATTTTACAATACAGTATATCAAAAAAGAGGAAATGTAGCCGACGGCTCCTATAGTGCAGTGACAGTTAACTTGAATTGTGTATGAGGCTGTATTGGCTTTCTGAACAAGACTGTTTTTGGAATACGCTCAGTAAGATTAAAAATAAGAATAAGAACAATATCATATCAACGGTATTAAACGAATAAAATAGAATCAAAACATTTTGCCAATTAGCACAGCCTTAAGTTATTTTACGACGCCCTAGGCCATAGCAGCCAATATTGACAAATATTTAAATACTAAAACAGTTTCAAGTTAAATTAAATTTTAAGAGAAGTAGCACAGATGATATTCTCAACAGCAGCTTTTGAATAATTGGTATATTTAATATAATATGAGTAACACTATATTTAATAGTGTCATAATATTGACAGGCGTAGCTATTATTGGAACTATTGAATAAGTGACTGCTGGCACAATTAAATTTGTTTGACATTTTACTCAGCCGTCAACAAGCCTGTCTAATAGATTTTAATATATAAGTAGAAAACGTGGGTAAGTGCAGCTGCAGCTGCATTTGTTGCTGCGACACCAGTAAGCATGTGTGTATAAAAATGTTTTGTTTTCATTTTTTTTGGTCCATTACGATGCCATTAAATATATTAATGTGGTCCTTCTTTTAATTGCTTAATATATTTATTACAATTTATGAAAATACAATTTGCACCTCTTTACTCGTGTTTTGAGGCATTTACTAAAGTTTTTAAGTTTTTTATAATTATATTATGGTTAGTCATAGTAAATACACTGCCAATTGCTCTGAGAACCGGATCTCGCTTGCCTTTCAATTTTAAATGTATATTATCATTAAAAACTGTTTTTAAATTATATCAAATGGTGACTGAGTTGTACGTGATTACTCAAATCGTATAATGCTACATTTTATTAAGACAACACCTTTTACGCAAGTCATACATTTTAATTTTGATATCTAATATACACCTATGTAACATATAGTGTAAGTTTACTATATGCTTTTTGTGTGCTAAGCTTAATCTACTCCGGGCTAGAAACGCAATGCTTTTAGACTTAATAAATTGAAGATGTGTATATTCTAGAAAATTTGCTTAGCTCAATCCAATTTTTAAATAGTTTATTTTCTGAAAGCCGTTGCTTAGTGGGCTAAACCTAGCACAGGCAAGTACAACGTGCATAGTATTTTTTTAAAGTAATATTATTATAATTATTTTATTTTTAAGATTGTTAAACATATAAAAAGTTGTGCAACAAAAAGCGATAGGTTGTATTTGATACACACCAGAGACTTGGTGTAGAACATAATTACTTGCAATTAATCTCAAAAACAAGTTTATTTATATGTGCACCACCTACAACAATCAAAGACAAGTTATACATATCGGCCAACCTTTGCGCTATGGGTTAGGAGATTACATTTAGTATTTAAATTACAGCTGCATCGTAGATAATTTTGAGCATTAATAAAATAACGCCCTGATTGTTGTTTATCTTTACCCGATTCGTGTCTATTACTAAGTCTGCAAACATAACTTATGGTAATTAAATTATAATGCACTTGCAAAAGTCCACGTAATATTCATATTGTTTAAATAACTATTTAAAGCGTTTTGAACTAAACACATGCCACAATTTCAGTTTAAATGTTACATTTATGTATTTTGTAAAACATAATTATTCTAAATAATACAATTCAATTAACTAATATAAATTTTTCTATAAACATAAACAAGTCAAACTACGGCACTGCCTGCGGTATATTTAGATTAATACTGTTTACGTTTACGATAAAATAAAAATATAATATAATATAATATAAAATAGAGACAAAAATAATCTAAATCATTTATTAAGCGTCGTGACTAAAAAGCTTGATGCACAGCTATTGATTTATTTACAACTTTAGTGTAAAATATTATGTCTCTCTACTCGGCTTACCATCCATATTTTGCCTAGTTTATTGGCAACGTCATTATTTTTGTTAATTTTAAATCAAACACTTGTAAAACTTTTTCTTACTCTGCTTGTTTTTCAATTTTGTTGTAAACCTACAGCCACTATTAGTGTAAAAAACAGAGGTCCACATTTGCTAAATCAGTGCCAGCGTCTAAGCAGAAACAATGAGCAGTTTCATGCACATTGCAATTTTGCATGCATATGTGCTATTGTTCTCAAGCAATAAAAATTTTATTCCACAGACAAAAGGTGCCGACTTTCAACTTTGCACTTTCTTCTTTGTTTCCCACCAATTTCTCTTTTTTGTACTCTTATTTATTCCACCATATATGCGAAGAATACTATTGATCTAACTCTTGTGTAAGTTTAGTCAGAAATTCACTTTTACTTTTTGTTTGCTATGATTGATTGTATGACCTCCATCTCCTTTACTAAATTATTCATCTGAACGACTAATCTTTGTTGCTAACTCGTATGTAGGCTCAAGAGAGGGCGCAATGCCCGCCGCCTGAGTTGGCCGCTGCTTGCTGCTTGGGCCAACCACCACCTGCCACCTGAGCCAGCCACCGCTGATTGTTTGCCACTAACTATCTCAATTGACTGGTGCTAGTAAGGGGGTCCAGCTGCAGTCGGACAAGCAGCCGGCAAGCAGGTAGCCAGGCACTTGAGCAAGCAGGTAACCAGGCAAGTGGGTAGCCGGGCAAGTGGCTAGCGGGCAGCCGGGCAAGCAGGGAGCTAAGCGGGTAGCATTTTATTTTACAAATTACTTTATTTCATAAGTATTTTATTATTTAATTTAATTTATCGATCCATTAAACCCAAAATATTTTGTATATTTCGTAAACCGTTAAACTGCACATTCGAATATCAGCAACTGCGGCGTTATGGGTTTTTACGGGAAATTGAAAAGCAAAAGACAATTTATTGAACTTTGAGGATCCTTATTTCAGCAAAGGAAAAGCGGAATTTTGACTGGGGCAAATTTGATTTTTGGCGGGCGGAAAAATCGATTATTGGCTGGCGGAAAAATTCAATTATTTAAAGGCAAATCTGGCCATAGTAATGTGGAACACTCATCAAAATACAGAATGAGTTAATAATAACTGTTCATAAAAATTAAAATTAAATTGTATTAAGATCTGATGCTTATTTGTAAATAAAAATTAGTTTTAGACATTTGCAAAAAGAAGTGTTTTGTTTATTAATTATTAAATAAACAGCAAAAATTGTTTATAAAAATATTTATTAACAGTTAATATTAAAAAAGGTAACCAGTTATAAAAAGAAAAATTAAAAAAATAATTTTTGTCAAAGAAATAGGATATGCTATCTTTTAAACTGCTTAATTATTTTTAAATTAAAAGGATTCATTAAGTAATTATACAAAGAGTTTAATACAGTTTTTATAATTAATTTAATAAAAGATTTCTTTTTGAAAAGAATTATTAAAAAGTTTTTGACTGTAAAAAATTTACATTAATTTATTTTTTGTTACCCTAGCACTACTATAATTTTTTTATTATTTGTAGCATTTGACTAAATTATAAGTAGTAAAACTTATATATATATTTAAGTAAAACTTCCTTAATGCTTTAATTTTACATATGTCACAAAGTACAATTACATCTTAAAAATATTAGTAAACAATAAATAGCAATATAATTTTTAAGTGTGGTATAAGTTATATAAATAAGTTTATATTTATAAGCAATTTTCTGATAGGAATTATATAACTTTTAGACAAATTTTAATTAAAATAATAACACGTTAATGTATCCATCGATTACACGTACTCTTGAAGCAGATGAATTATATAAGATATGTTATATTGTTACAAAACAATCACGTACTAGTTACTTTAATGAATGGGTTAATTATTATAATTTGATTCACTATTCCAATGTTGAACTAGATTTAACACAATTATTTGCAAACTCCGGTTTAGATGCTGACGTTGAAAAAGAAATTACACAACTATCAAATTATCAGGCTGAAAAATATATACTTAAAAATGGGGTTAAGAAACTACTATTAGAGTATGATTTATTAATAAAAATTAAATCAGTTATACCTGACTTTAGTATATCCATGATTGATAAATATTTAGTTGCTAATTTGTTTTTAATTATGGATGAGGTAAAATAAATATAAGATAAATAACTAAATTTAACTGATTGCAACCTTTAATATAATCTATTCATGCAATACATTATTCTTTATATATAGTAAATAATGTGGACTATGCTTTAAAATAAATTAATTAGAATTAAATTAAACACATTCTAAAAATTGTCCTTAACTTAGTTATGCAAATAATAATATATGCATATTGCAATGTATTATTTGTATTAGTCAAATTGTTTTTTATTGGTTGTTACTGTGTTTTTTACCATATATTACAAGAGGTAATAAGCATCAACAAACGTATAATTAATTACTTATATTTTTTTTTATGTTTTCTAGTAGTCAACTACTACTACGCTATTGTTTGGTAAAATTATTGTTATTTATACAAAATATCTAATACTTCTAATAGCTATTGTTAATATCAAGTAATTTAAATCAATACTTTTTTAATTGCTAAACAGATATAAAAAAATAGTAGCAAAGTTCTGTATCTAGTAGAATATGAAGAAACTGCAGACAGTTTTGTAGAAAATATTTTGATAAAACATAGTTATATTATATGCTAGTTGAAAAATTTAATAATTGGTTTTTTGGACAATTGACGTGTAGTAATGTTTTAATGTGAATTTATTTTATTGTGCTAGTGCTTAGTAGATAATATTGTTTTTTAATATGGACTAAAATGAATAGACTTATTCTATTCTTTTCCATATTACTCTCAGTTGCTCCCCCTATATATATATTTTATAATAGTGATTACAGCTTTTGCAATATGTATAGTTTTTAAACAATCTATATTTTTTATTGTTTCTACATTTTACATCAAAGCTATTTTTAATTTATTTTTATAACTTTTAGAGGTTTTAACGGCTTATCTGGGTACCTTTCCTCGTAATTAATTATTATATTTCATTTTACGCTATATATGTTTAATATAAAGTGGCTCTCAAAACCGTCCCAATGTTTTTTACAGTTGACTTCTCATGCTTGTTACTTTTCAAGTAATAGAGCGACAAATGACTTACTATTATTTTATTGTAGCCCAGATTTGGATCTATTAGATTATATAGCTTTATTTTTGCTTTTCAAATATCAATGAAATGTGAGATTGTTAAAGCCCAAAAAATTGGGACAGTTGTGAGAGTGGTCATCTTAGAATTTTCAAAAAAATTATAAAACTCGTATCAGTTAGTAATTTATTCTTTTGTAGCAAAATGTATATTAATCCAGTAAAGGTGAGTGCATGTGTATAACTGAATTTTTTTTTGGTGATGGCATTGCCATTATTGGCAATCAAGTTCAAAATCTTATTTTTTTTTGATAATAACAACTATTTTATTTAATACAGGTAGCCTATAGAAAATGTCTGTCTATTGTCTTGTTAAATTTGGTTTGCCTACTTTATTGGTTACATTGAACTTTTAAACAACTGCTTGCTGGCTATATTCTAATATTATATTAAATATTTATATGATATTTTTTCAGCTAAACAGTCATCTGGGTAACACAGCTATTGAAGGTTCTAACCAATAGCTTTTACATTTACTGAAAATATTAATATTACAATGCTGATGATGATCACTAAATATTATAAGAAATAAGCTGATATCAGTAGCGTGAGTCATCTTTAAAGTTTGCAGGTTGATCTACCATACCTACCAGTATAATTTTAATCAAACAGCTTGACAAATACAAGATCTAAAACCTGAGTGTAACTACAGGGTTGAAAATATGTTATTGAAATAATATGATTTCGCAGTAACATGTGAATAAAACTTTGTTTTAAAAATAGAATAATACGCAACGCGGGGAGCTCTTTCTAAAGATATGCTTTATAACCCCGTAGCTGTTCTATTTTTTGTTTTATTAATACATCCTTTTTTGACATTTTATTTTCAAGCAATTAAAAAATAATTTCTGTAGAATTATGCCAGCGTGATATCCGTGCTATGGTCTTGTTATGCTTCCAACTTGACAAGTGTCCAACAGATATTTACGATATTTTACATTCTCATTTTCCTACACACGCTCCTTCTCTTAATACTATTTATTTTTGGATTTGCAGATTTAAACAAGGCTGCACATCTCTGGATGATGAGCCCAAATCAGGCCGACCAACTTTTGAAATTGCAGAGCTTCACGGTGATGTAATAATTCAAACACTTTACGACGCACCACAAACTCGAGCTCAAGAGTTAGCTACAACATATGACTGTTCAGTGACAACAATGCGAAATGTATTGAGATTGGACCTCAAGTTCAGGATGGCATTTCGTAAATGGATTCCACACCAGCTCACAGACAACCACAAAAAGGATTGCCTCAAGTTTTGCCACACATTCATTGACACCTTTCACAGTACCCACCACAATTACACATATTCTATAGTTACCTGTGATGAGTCATATGTATATGTTTATAGACCAGAAGAAGGACCAGCACCAAGCAGTGGGTGTTAGAAGGTCAGCAGCCAGAATATGATACTATTATTAAATAACTCGAGTGGAGGTAATATTTCTTATTCATATATAAATAAATATGTCGTTATTTATTTCTCAGGGCACATGATCATGCGGCCCTTCTCGCTTGATCGTGCTCTGATCCGATTAGTTTGACACTCACCCAGAATTAGATTTTTGTCATGCTAGTTCTTTCGGATCCTTCTGAGCAGTCTGTTTACTCGAGCAGCCTTGGACTTGTTCTGTTTGTTAAATTCTTGAACCTTTTCGTTTGCATTTTCCATATTTTCTTCTGGCTCCCATGAATTGCTGCCATCGTCGTAGCCCGTACATTTGACTAAGTATTGTTTCTTGTTGTCCACTATCTGTATGTCCACAATCCTTTCTACTACCCATTCTGCATTACCGTTAATGGCTTCCGGTGGTGGGTGGTACTCCTCAGAGCTGAATTTCGACGATGGTATGTAGTGTTTCAGAAATTCAACATTTATTACCAGGTGCAGTCTAAAGAATGGCGGCAGCGCTAGCTCATATGTGTTTGGACCAACTGCATGGACCATGTCGTAAGTGCCATGCCACTTGTCCCACAGCGATCTCTTGGTCTCAGTCATCAGGTGTTTCGGTACGAACAGGTGCATGGATACTAGTGCCTTGTTGCCAGGTTGTAGATCGAGCGGTTTCCTGCCTTTATCGTGATTTCAGTGTGTGAGTTCCTGTGCCAACTCAATGTTCTCCTTGGCTGCGTGTAGCTTCGCTTGCAATGTCTCCATAAATGTGTCAGCGGCTGGGTTACTTGAGGCTTTCGCAGTAAGTGGTAACCTGGGTTTGAACCTGTAGTTCAGTTCAAATGGTGAAAACCCTGTGGTGACATTCTCTGTATCGTTGAACACAATCTCGACCTTGTCTAACTCTAGATCCCAATCTTCTGTTTTCTTGCACACTGCTCATAGTAGTGCTTCCAGCTGTTGGTTTGTGTGTTCGCTCTGCCCGTTGGTTTGGGGATGGTTTGCTGTGCTCATCTTGAGCTTTGTGTTGCACTTCTCGAACAGCTGGGTCCAGAACTGGGATGTGAATCTTGGGTCGCAGTCCAATATGATCAAGTCTGGCAGTCTGTGGTACCTGACAACATGCTTGAACAGCAGGCTTGCTGTCTCCTTTGCTGTCACTGTGACTTTCATTGGGATGAAGTGTGCCATCTTGGTCAGCCGGTCTACCACTGTTAGGATTGGAGGTTATACCAAATCATCTGGCTAGTTGACACACCCCCAGCCACCCAGGGGTTAGGGGTTTCACCGAAACCCATTCGGGATCCGTATTATTTTCAGTGTGGCACCGAAAATAATACGGATCCCGATAATGTTTTAGTAAAACATATGCCAAAAGAATATGCAAAGAATATATTAAATTATTAGTAGTAAATGGAATAATAAATAGAAAATAAATATATTAAATCAGAAGCAATGTGCCAAGATTATTTAAATAAGTAATAATTAGGCAAATGCTCACAGACTATGAGGGGTTAGATGACCCCCATAGTGGTCGAGGGCCAGTGCAACAAATGGCACTACAACTACCACTGTCTTGCAGGTGACCTTGGCTGCAGTCACAAACAGCATTGACTTGCCACTACCAGTGGGCATGACTGCCAGGTGGCTATGACCTGGGTTTGACAGAATCATCCCAAGCACATTTGCCTGTGTGGGGGTCAGGGTGTGCTCTCGGACAACACTTGCAGACTCGTTCTGGTGCAGGGTTGCAAAGACACTGTAGCAGTCCTACTGGATGTCAATGTCTGGTGCCTGCAGGGGCAGCAGGACAGCCCACATAGATGCAACATACTGCTTGTCTGTTGTGTTGTGGGCTGGTGGCTGGTTGAGCTCTGATGTCATAAGAAAGACATTGCTCTGGTTGCCGATATAGACACCCGGCTGGCCTGAGGGTGCAGGTGCTGGTGCAGGTGTAGGTGTAGCTATAGATACAGATGGAGCAGTCTTGATGGATGGCTTGTTTCATGTGCAGGGCTCATCAATCTTAGGATTAAAGTGTCCAGGCAGGGCCCACTTGTCCAGGCCCAGCATGACATGCCACTCACAGGACAGGTCACAGTAGCACCACATCTTGTGCTGGTAGAGCTGGCCGAAATCAAGGTTTGAGCATGCATAGTGGGCCATGCCAACATTGGCTGTGTGACCCAGCTGGTCATCAACAGGTGTGGTGAGATCCTTGTCATCCAGGTTGTCCAGGCTTGCTTGGATAAAGCCCTGGAACACATGGCCAAAGGCAGTCTGGGACTCGGTCAGGGCAGCGGCAAACTGGTGGTAGAGCTTGAGCATGAGCAGGGCTCCACCTTCCACAGCAGTGAATGCCTCTGTGATGGCATGTGAAAGCATGTCTGTGTGTATGGATGATCCATTGTGCACATCATTTGCTTAAAGAAGTCATGTGTTAATTTAAATGTTTCATTTATACAATTAATTATTTATTAGGTATATTATACAATTGGTTATTCTATAAAAATAAAATTTTGCACATGAGACATAATTAATTGTACAATCTAAAAAGACCAAATTTATATGTGACAAAGAAATATACTTAAAAGTGTGACATTAGTATAGAAGCTCATATATAAATTTTCAAATATAAATTGTAAAACAATTCCACAGTAATATCTGACACATTTTATATTTTTTAATAACTAAATTTATTAAAGCAAATTTTATTACACTTTATTATATTATATCCTAATTATAAATTTCTAATATATTATACATATTTGCATATAGATATTTATCAAATACCAGGGTTTTTATCATCATGTCTTACACTGAACATATGCTTCTGACATTGAGCAATGTTAATTATGACGAATCACATGAATTGATTCATTTTTTAGTGACCTTGTCTAAAATCTTTAATAATTGTGACTATACATTAGCCAGTAATGATTTAATTCACAAATTTGTTTGTTTAGTAACACTTACACTTTTACATTTTGAATTTCAAGAGACCCCTAATTCAAATAATGATCTTTATAATTTGTTAATAAGCTTTAAAGATGACAAAAAGAAGGAAGTACAATATTTACACAATTTTTCAGATGGAAATGTCAGAAATGTTATTACTTTGTATAACACATATTTTAATATAAATATACCTGTAGATTTTGGACACGAGAAGCAGGCTAGACAGAAATTGAACAGTAAATTGGCAATAAGTGCTAGTAATTCAAATCATGCTAACTGGATTAAAAAACAGATAGTTTTAATTTCTTTGAAGAGTATAAAAACTATTGTAAATTTGCAGAATGTGAAAGTAATAACACATTTGGTGATGATTACTATAGTGGCCATTCTGAATATGATAAGTTGGGTGAATATATTAAACTTAATAATCATTTGGCTGAATTAGAATTACATTATAGAGTGCCTCCAGTAAATGGCCCAAAGTCATATAAATTGTTTTTACTGAGAACTTATACAAGTATCATTCAACTTTTGATAAAGCCTAAATTCCTGAATTGTACTTGTTTTTCTGTTTCTTATATTTATTTCAAAGGTTTACACTTTTTTAAGCTAATTTCAGATTTTTTAGTTTTAATTATTGCTTCTTGAATATATATTCATTATCTAAAAATGCGCAAAAATAATATTAATAGAATAATGGAAAAATAATGTGTACTGTTACCTCTCCCCATAAAGGATGAGTTCTTACATATTCATATGCTTACTTTTGTTGCCGTTGGGTGATAGAAACAAAACTAGCAAAACCCAAATGGCTTATCTAACTATTTTTAGGGTGCCCTATATCACAGCCAGCGAAGCAGCACCTGTAATAAACTTTTTGTGATTTTTGCTTTGCAAAGCAAAAGTTAGACAAAAGCTTATTACTAATAAAATTAAAATTAAAACGTTACTTAAATATGGAAACCTTCTAGGAATAGTATCAATCAAGCCAGCATACCTCTACTCCTGCGTAATACAACAGGTTAAAGTTGACCTCCAAAAAATAATTATACTCCTCTGTTAAAACTATCAGCTATTATTAAATTATAAATTCTAAAGCTCAGCATTACTTTTATTAAAAGATACAATACAATTAATAGTTGTCTTTAAAAATATAAATTAATTTATTAATTAGCCCAAAAAATTAAATTACCTTTAAAGGGAATATGTCTACTTTATATTTTTTATTTAATGTATTATTATTATAAAGAGTGTATAAATTTTACTTTTTTAAAACAAAAGAATTGTCAAAGAATACCTTCGGTGCTTGTTCCAACTAAAAATATTTAAGAGTACTTCCATCCCACCTCTCATTTTTTACTATTAATAGTAATCTATTTAGATTTTCTCAAATTATTAAGATTATTTTAGAGGTGAGCTTAAGTAGTTTATTTGTTTTGTTGTAACTATTTTTACTGTTAATTCAAAAACTAATACAACTTCTCTTATATTGTTACTATTTGTTGTAAAGTAGGATGTTGTCTATTTTTACCAGCAAGTTTGCACTTTGTGCTTTAGTTTTTATTGCAGGGTCCTATGCTTTGCTGTCACTTTCTATCAAGGATCCACCAGGCCTAATATCAGCACACTGGGCTTTGAATGCTGCCACATTTGTTGGACTGCTAGTGCTTGCAATTGCATCTTTTCCATCAGCAACCAAGACAACATTTGAAAGGGTATTCATCCCTGTTGGAAAGTGTAAAAGGTTTGTGCACTGTCCGCAGTCAGGTATGGTTGTTAAAGTAGACAATCGTTTTATTATGGGTGCTGTTTCTATTGCACTGTCGGCTTTTCAGGTTTTTATTGGGCTGTACATGG
>JANBOJ010000391.1:0-11889 GCA_027574685.1 Coemansia erecta | reverse complement strand
ACAGGCTTGTTCTTCACACGCCGCTAAATTGGTTAAGAATGTACGGTACACGATACCTGGAATAAATGGGATTAGTAACCATGCCTACAAACCTGCTGTTTATTGCCAGAAAATGTCGAAATCTCCATCGCAAAAGAGAAACGCCAATTCAAATAACACATCACACTGCAATTACAATAGCATGGTTTACACTTTGCAGAGAAACACTTACGGATGGCTTAGTTTTGGCATCCTCGTTCTTTCTGGCGACCAAGGCCTTTGCCGCCCTGGACTTTGGCGCGTTCTTGGGCTTTGACTTTGCAGCCTTAGTCCGCTCGGTGCGGCTCTCCTTGATAATCTGGTCCAGGCTCTGGTCGAGACGGTTGTTGAGTTGCATGATTTAAATGAATGAAATAAAGAAATATAATAAAAACGATTTGTAAGGAAGAAAAAATAAAGAAAAGTGAGGTGGAAGCGCACGCCTCGCATTCCACTCCCCCAAAAAAGGGGATTTTGCCGTGTCCGGAATGCAAGTTATGGTGCATAAAGGCCAGTAAAATTATTGCTGCAAAACCGAACGCGGGATTCGAACCCGCAACCCCCAGATTTATCCGCATAGAAAATGCATAGAAGTCTGATGCGCTGTCCAATTGCGCCAGTCCGGCTAAAATTCCAAGCTAGCTTGAAATCTTTCATTTTTAGAATATTAGATTAAACCCCTATTCTACGGCGTATTTATGTAAAAAGCGAATTTTGAAGCGTTTTTACTCATGTTTGTGGCAGTTATAAGCGCACCAAACGTGGTCAGTTATGTCGCCTTGTATACTATTTAGTTTGTTGTACAGTTTCAATATTAATCGCTTGTCGGTTAACACAGTGTTACAAATTTTGTCTGTGATTTTTATATCGAGATTACATTTAGCTACTGTTGGACAGTATCGGGTCTGCTTATTATTTTCGAGTAACGCATATTTGCCCCCGGCTGTATACATATCTTTTTATATTAAAGTTATAATTGTGTAATTGCATGGATACTCTACATGACCATTTCTGCTAAATAAAGTTGTTTTTAATGCAGCATATCGTAGAAATATATCTCTTTGCCAGCAGATGTCGCTTCAGCTCTCTCAAGCACTGCTTCTGTCAAACATGCGATGGACCATGCTTCGGCTCTCCATTTTATTTAGTTCATGATATTTGTATTTAAAAAATTCTTTAAAAAAATCCGAAAAATGACATTTTGACAGGTGTGGTGGACCGGCGGCATACAGCCTAATGCATATTATATGTTTTTGAAGGACATTCTGGAAGGAAATTCCGTGATTTGTGCTTCGCCAAAAGCTGATGCTAGTCATTTTTGAAAATTGATCGGCACTAAATGACACGCTTTGAGTTGGAGGAAATCAAGAACTGTAGTGCATACAGTGCAAGTGCGTATCCATATATCTCACAATGGAAAAGCAGATGCAACTGTGGGCGTTGAGAAAAAAGTGTATATATCTCCACTAAACGACGCATTGCACAAAAACAAGCCGATTAGCCGTTCTCTTCCGTATTCCATTTTTTGTTTTCTCAGTTTAGCAACTACATTTCGTACTCTTTAACAATGTCCTTCAAGTCTACCTATCCCGACGCTGAAATTCCCAATGTCGACCTACCGACGTACGTGTTTAGTTATGCTAAGCAAAACACCATTTACGGCAAGGACTCAAGCACTGTAGTAATGGTACAAGACACCAAGGAGGTAACTTTTGGCGAGTTTGAGAGCAAGACCATAGCTTTTGCTTCAGGGCTGTACCACAAGCTGGGATTCCGAAAGGGCGACACGCTAGCAGTCGTTCTGATGAACGACAGCCTCTACCCGGTCATCACCAACGCTACGCTGATGCTTGGTGGTATTGTGACGACAGGCAATCCAGGATATACGCCGCGCGAACTCGCACACCAGTTTGAACTGACTCAACCCAAAGTTGTGGTTGCATTCGATGCAGTGTTGCCGATCGTTAATGAAGCGCTGCATATTGCCAGCGTGCAGATCCCCGAAACGCATGTGCTCACTATCGATGGCAAACAGAATGCCATAGAGCAGACTCTACTGGAGCAGCCGTTCCCACGTGTGTACCTGACTACCGAGGAAGAGACCAAAACCACGCCAGCTTTTATTGTGTTTAGCTCGGGCACTTCAGGGACGCCAAAGGGTGTAGTTCTGTCGCACCGCAATCTGTTGGCCAACATAGTGCAGTTTTTTGTAATCAACCGCTATGACCAGAAGCTGAACGATGCCCTTAAGCATAAGAAGCAGCGCCGCTGGCTTCATGTGCTACCAATGTTCCACATCTACGGAGTTTTGATTCTTAACATCAACATCCTCACTGGCTCGCTCGTTGTCATCATGGAAAAGTTCAGCTTCCCAAGATTCTGCCAGCTTCTACAAGACCACAAGATTGATACTACCTACGTTGCGCCGCCTATTATCCTTGCACTGGCAAAGAGCCCCGAGACAAAAAAGTATGATCTCTCAAACCTTGTGTTCATCAACTCGGGCGCTGCACCATTGAGCAAAGAGCTCCAGACTGAGGCTGAGCGAGAGCTTGGTGCGTTTGTCACGCAAGGATACGGGATGTCGGAGGCCAGCCCGCTTGTCTCAGTGATGCTTTCAGGGTCCGAATACCCTGGATCGGTTGGTCCTATGTGTCCAAACACTGAGATAATGTTTCTTGACAAAAACGACAAACCTGTTGGCGTTGACCAGGTTGGCGAGCTTTGCATCAGAGGACCACAGGTTATGATTGGATATCTCAACGATAAAGAGGCTACTGCCGAAGCCATCCAGAGCGACGGATACCTGCATACAGGCGACATTGGATGCATTGACGCTGCGGGCAACATCTACATTACCGATCGCAAGAAGGAGCTGATCAAGTACAAGGGGTTCCAGATTCCACCAGCTGAGCTTGAGGGCTTGCTGACCGAGCACCCGGCAGTTGTCGATGCTGCGGTTATTCCGGTCTACGATGACTCGCGTGTTTCGGAAATCCCCAAGGCCTTCGTTGTCCTTAGACCCAATATGAAAATACCCGGAGTCGAAAATGACATCTGCGACTGGCTGGCTGAACGTGTTGCGGACTACAAGAGGCTTCGTGGCGGTATTGAAGTTATTGATGCAATTCCAAAATCCGCAACAGGAAAGATTCTGCGTCGGGTGCTAAAGGACCTCGAGACTGAAAGGCACAAGCAGTGCGCACACATCTAGAGCTGGTAATATTTATTATAGTTTATGGTTTTACATATGAACGAAGCAGTCAATTTGTATGTTATTAAAATATTCAGAATAAACTTATCTGAACATGTCACCGCTATACAGAGGCCAATCAACTTTTTAGATTGTAAATTTCTTTGTAGGATCCACACACTTTTTGACACGCGTTTTTTAAAAGAATTGACAGCATTCTGTAAAAGGGTCCCAAAATATCTTTAAAAAGGCCGCAGCCATTTGCCAACACCAAAAAATCATCTTTTTTTATCTCAGTTCTCGCGTGCTATCTCTTTTTTTTTTATACCATGCTCTCTTTGATATCAGTTGCTCAGCAACTTCCACTCCACATCATCGAGTCTATAATTGACTATGCTTGTACCGCATATGGCAATAACTTCAAATATACCAAATTGGCGGCGTTATCAATTATCCACAGCTGCCAGTCCTGGCGCTTAGCTTTTCTTAATATAGTATGCAACTCTATATCATTTACGTATGGAGTATCTACCTCTCCCAAATTTATCTTTACCAAGTGCCTGATGTCATCTCTCCACTTACTCATTCATCGGGCAAATGTATGCAACGTCTCAACATAGACTCAAAAAACTTGAGTACCATTATGGATGGTAGCCTGCTCACATGGATGCTGGAGACTGGGATCCCTGACTTTTCGTTTCCATCGGCAAGATTTCTTAGAATAAGCATTAATGATCTGGGTCGCAATTTCACACTCCCTGAGAAATCGCTAATTACAGCTGTTCACAATATTGAGATATTTTTGCAACATATTCGTAGCATGGTTCCAAATGTAAAAAGTGCTGACATAACATGGCCAAACATTGTACTTTCCAACGCCAACCAGGGCCTCGGCACCTCCATCAGCGACTCTGTTAACAACCTTCTATATGGCATAAAAAGCTTAAGATTTATTGAATGTAAAAGCGCAAACGAACCTTCCCAGCTTATACCGGGATATTTCTCAGGTTTAACTCATCTTTGCTACAAGTTTAACGACGGTTACACCTGGTTTACTGAGCTGGTCCGCCACAATGTGGGTACACTTGAAGTACTTAAAACATCGCACATGCCTAATGATTATCTCAAGCAATTGCTTCACGATAGCAACTCTAAACCAGTTGTCTATCCCTTTATAAAGGTTCTTGAACTGGTGCATATTGCCGCCCCTAGTCAATTATCGTCGGTAGTGCCCAACACTACTAATAAGCCTAGCGACAATAGCGCAGATCACTTTCCTCTACTTGAGACATTTGCAATCTCTGGGTACATTTTATTTATTGATAATGTCTTTAAGCCCGGAATTAATATAACTCTCAGAAATCTATCTGTTTCATTTTATCGCTACTCATTAGGAGAAATTGGCCTTTTTCAAAAGTATGAGCCAACTCAGCTCTGCAATTTAATCTCCATAAGTGTTAGTGGTGGTCATCTTATGGCACCGGATTACACTAACGTTTATGACGGCGAAATTGAATTCTTACGCTCGAGCTTAAATTATACTACAGATGGCGTCATTAAGCTTTTTTATAGAAATCAGTATAGGGGTAATTCAGACATGATGTTTGCAATGTCGGTGAATGCATTTTCAGATAATCTAAAGAGTCTGACACTGCATTTCTCAAAGTTCGTCAACACCCATTCACCTATACTAGTTGAATTCAAAGTAGTGTTTCCTTCTCTACACACACTCGATGTCACAAATTATTACAATGAAAGTGTGTTTATATCCAGTGTGCTGTCTAAAAATCTTACAACAATTAAACTGACTGAGTCGCATCTTGTAATTCAGCAGCTGCAGCAGAGTTTTAGTACCATTGCGTCTAATCCGTTGACACTGAGTATCGCTGATCAACGGCCTGGAGACAAATACACTGTTCTAGATCAATACTTTGGTAGCAACCCGATTTTGACAGACACAAGACTAGATCTGGATATGGATATATATTTTACAGGGATCAACTGGTGCAAACTCGCGTTCCTGGTTATCAAATCCGAATATCACTTTTCAGAGATTTTTGAACTTGTTTCTAGGTTGTCTGGGCTGAGACATATGTCATTTCTACATGCGTCAACTTATGACTTGGTACTTGGCATACCTTTTAACATAATCTCATATATGAATATGTCAAATCTTCCGGTCAACCAAAATGTTGAATGTCTGGCACTAGCAAATATAATCGACTCTCCCGATGACCTCTATCTCGAGCTGTTTTTATTTATCCTGCGGCAACTTCCCAATGTACGCGTTTTTAAGACGTATGCAGTATCTCAAGATCTACTCTACGAGTTTTTGTCAAATAATGGCGCTGAGTACCCGCAGCTTAAAAATATAGTCATTGAGAAGTTAGCGACATGTTGAGATTATTAAAGTTCCTAATGTTTAAATATAATTACTACAGCCTCAAATAGAAGCTTTGCATGTATTATTAATTACGTTCTAACACGACACAGATACTTTACACTCAGCGAGCCAGGGCTAATAATATCATAATTTTACGGCGGTTTATGCAGTCTGATAACTCGCTGCATTGCCTGCTCTTGTATTCAGAAACTAATTATGAAACACATTATAATAAGGGGTGCGGATTAATAGTTCTTCAATACTCATGCAAATCTCATGGTAAGATCTGCATTCACTTTGATGCTCCATTTTCTTTGCAAAAATTCCGCAGCAATCTGTGAAAAATCCTAACAGATGTTTTCTATAAGAGCCCCAACATTCCCCAACTCCAAAAAATATCTCGTTCAATTCCATCCCTTATCTGCTATCAGCTATTTCCCCATCTTTCTTCTTTACACCATGCTCTCTTCAGCCTCTATTGCTCAGCTTCTTCCGCTCCACATTGTCGAGTCTATTGTCGACTACGCCCGTGCGACACATCGCGTTAATTACAAAAATGACAAGCAGGCAGCATTGTCGATTATCCATAGTTGCCAGGCTTGGCGTTCGGTTTTTCTCAGAAGAGCGTGTAGCTCCATATTTTTTGAGATTAGCACATCGGCCTCTCACGAATTTGTCTTTACCAAGTGCCCTGACGTCTTCTCTCCACTTTCTCATCCGACAGTTCAGCATATAAAGCATCTCAATATTGGCTCAAGGAGTTGGGGTCCCATTATGGATGGCAGCCTGCTCACATGGATGCTTGAGACTGGTGTTTCTGACCTTTTGTTTCCCTCGATTGAAAGTCTTCAATTAAGCATTTGTGACACCAATTACAGCTCAGCGCTTTCGGAGGAATCAATCATTGTTGCTGTTCAAAATATTGAGGCATTTCTACAGCTTATTCGCACTATGGTTCCCAATGTAAAATGCGCTAATGTTGCATGGTCCAATGTTGCATTCTCCAAAGTTAACCAGAATCTCGTTTCACTTATTAGCAATATTGCTGCCGATTATCTGTATGGAATGTGTAGATTCCGCCTTGATAGTCAAGGAGTCATAAGCAACCCTACACAGCTTGTACCAGAATGTACCTCGGGTTTAACTCACATCGACCTTTTATTTAGTTTCAATTATACCCGCTTTACCGAATTAATCTGCCACAATTCTGGTACTCTTGTGAGTCTTAAAATCTTTCTCATGAAAAATACTCATTATAAATCTTTGCTTCAAAACAACAGCTCTGAGCCCATTGTCTATCCATTTCTAAAGTTTCTTAAGCTTGAGCAATTCCGTTACTACAACCTTGAATTACCAATGACTGATGCTACCTTTGAGTCCACCAGCAATGATACTGATCATTTCCCTATGCTCGAGTCCTTCTATATTTCATGCGAGTTTCCATTTATCAGTAATGTTTTTATGCTTGGGAAAAACACAACCCTTAGGCATCTGACTGCTATATTCTACAGCTACCGATTTGCAGAAAACAATACCGTCTTTCAAAAGTATGCGCGTACCCAATTCTGCAATCTAAGCTCAATAAACATCAGCGGCGTTTCTTCTATGTCACAATCCGATAGCATTTTTGATAGCCAGATTGAGTTCTTACGGTCAACCCTAAGTCACTCTACGAATGTACAGAAAATTTCATATTTTGGAATTACCAATAAGTGCAGATTCTTCCGGGAAGCGCAAAACTCTTCTATATTTCAAAGTTTGCGCATCCTGGCTATCCGAGATATTATTCTATCCTTTTCCGATATTGTCGTGTTGCTGCAGAATTCCGCGCTGCTGGAAAGTCTAGAATGTGGTATTGACAAAAAAGCTCCAAAGATTGATGGTATTGGACCAAACAAACTTCCTAGTTATATTTCGGGCATACAACCGCTAGGCAAATGGATTAGAATGATAAAATTAAGCTCAGGCTTCAGAGGTCCGATCAAATATATTGCAAAGATTGCAATTCTTTTGGCTATTGGCTGCCCTCGACTGTCAAAAATTTCCTGTTTCAGAAATATCAGAGACAGTATTTACGAAGAGATCGATAATATCTCCAAGACAAAGTTGTTTAACGACTACGCCGAGCAGTGCCGATCAACTTCATCGAAAATTCACTTCTATTAAACAAAATTCTAGTTCTAATAATATACTGACATCGTGGTCAAAGCACAAGTACAGAAATTAGCGCGAACACACACACAAAAGCATATATAGTAGTTGATAGACATGCTTAAATTTCTGTTCAAATAAGACGAAACATTAACTGACTGTATTAGTCGTTGTTCGATGGCTTAATAACCGAGTCGTACTTTGTCAGCACCTGGTCGATCTCGTCAGAGGTGTAGATATGGATGTGTGGCTTATTGTTCTTGAGAGTGATGGTCGCAAACTCGAGCTTCTCGCTCGTCAGCTTGGCAGTGTCGATGGTCTTTGAGAGGACTAGACATGTCAGCTTGAGCGCATCGTCCATTGTCATCTGGGTACCTGCTGTAGAGCTCGAGCCTTCAGAGTCATCGTCCTTATACTCCTGCTTTAGGATGCTCTGAGCGTTGCTAAAGTTCTCGCCGATGCAAGCAGCCTTCCAGCTCGAGTAGTTGCCTGCAGGATCGGACTGGTACAGCTGGAACCCGAATGCAGAGTCCCATCCGGCACAAAGGAATGACACACCAAAGGGGCGCAGACCACCAAACTGCGTGTAGCCCTGCTTCATGTCGCAGAGCCGGCGGACAAGCTGCTCTACGGGGATCGGAGAGTCGTACTTTTGCAGATAGCGCTGGGCAATGATCCGCGACTGGTTGATCAGAATGTTTGCATCGGCTGTAAGTCCAGCAACGCCAGCAACAACGTTGTCGTTCATTTCGTAAATCTTTTCGCTGCCGATGCTCTGCTCGAGAAGATTCGATGTCGCCTGGCGCTCGGCCGCAAGCACTATGCCGTCTTTGCTAAGAATTCCAATTACTGTACCGGCGTGCGAGATAGCCTCCATCGCGTACTCGACCTGGTAGAGGCGCCCTATATTAAATAATAAACAGCACACGTCAGCCTGCTTGTTCAGCGTTAGCAACAATTGTTCCAGAGTCTTGCGCCGTGTACAATTTTCCAAATCTGCATTTCTCGCGGTCTGTGTTCTAAAAGTGTCAGCAAGCGTACCCTCGGGCGAGAAAATTGTGGTGCGCGAATCGTATCTTCTAGCCATTGTATGCTGTTAATTTGGATTTGCCTGGAATAGATGTTGTGAGAAGAGTGAAAAGCAATTGGTAGACGGGAAGCGTAGACCAGAACTACGTCTGCTTTTTTCTTTTGAAAGCCGCGTCATCCAGCTGCATTTCGCCCATAAATAATGCGGCAATTAATCACAGGCGATTCCAGATTAGCACCTTCGTGATCACAGTCGTCTGGGTGGACTGCGTCACCTCTTTCATCACCGTTAATAGCCCGGCGTCATGGAGCATCTGTACGTATCAGAGACACGTATTATAAGCCATGTCGATGTTGCAAGCGTATGACTAAAACATAGGTTTTGTGTGGGTAGAGTTGCCGAATGGGCCAGTATACAGAGCGAGAGCCTTGCTATTATTGAAAAGTCGTATCTGGGAGGCGACCTGGTCGAGTTTGTAGCAAAATGTAGGTATTAGTGACCATATATTCATAAATTTTAAGATAAAACACTGCACCGAATCTATGCATCTAAATATATATGCTCATTGTAGTCGAAGTGTGTCTGGACAAGATGTACCAGCTCAAAAAAGAGACCGACGTTCCCGGTAATGTGGCAGACTTTGAAAAGGAACTACAGCTAAAGGTAACTAGTCGACTATTGTTTTAGATAATACTATCTCACATACGCCCTGCTTGCTAACAAACCATTGCCAGTCTCGTATTTAATAGCAACATCTGGCTGCTCTGCTTGCCAAAGAGTCGCCGATATCCTCTCAGACAGAGATGAACGTAGCTCTGTGGAAGTCGCAGCCCTATGTATACAGCATTGTCGCTCCAAGTGCGTCGGACTGAACCGTGCGCGGTTTACTCTTTATTTCTTGTCATGGGAACATGGTGGTATCCGATGTCCGCATGATTGTTCGCATTAAAATTATTCCCACGCCTTGCGCCAGGTTGTCGATAAAAAAGACACCTCTGCCGTTTATGCTCTTTTTCTTTAGCTACCATAGTATCAGTTAAAACATCTCACTTTTAAAGAATGCTCTCCTGCTCGCTTCGTGCCACACAGTCTATCAGACAGCTACGCTCAAAACCGCTTCACCTGCTTCGGGCCAGAGGCCAACAGGCACAGTACTCGTCAACGGCTTCGACAGAGACAGCAGCCATCGGTTTTATCGGCCTTGGCCAGATGGGATTCCATATGGCCAAGCATCTACGCGCCAAAAGCGAAGCACCATTCGTCGTGTTCGACATGAACAAGGATGTAGTCTCAAAGTTCAAGAGTGAAAACAGCAACGTATCGGTTGCGACGTCTCCGGCAGATCTGGCCAGCCAGACATCTGTGATTGTAACCGCGCTGCCAGAGTCGGCACACGTCAAGCAGGTGTATCTTGGCGAGAATGGCGTGCTTCGAGGGATCAGGAAGGATGCACTGTGTATTGACTCGAGCACAATCGACAACTCGGTTTCCATTGACGTATCAGAGCAGATCATTGCAGCTGGCGGACGTGCTGTCGACGCACCAATCTCGGGCGGAATCATGGGCGCACAGGCCGCAACGCTGACCTTTATGGTCGGTAGCCAGAACGCGGCAGATTTTGAGCGAGCCAAGGTGCATCTGGCCAAGATGGGCAAGAATGTCGTTCACTGCGGAGAGCTGGGTGCCGGCCAGGCCGCAAAGATCTGCAACAACCTCCTGCTCGCAATCAGCATGATTGGGGTGGCAGAGGCAATGAACCTCGGGATGCGGCTTGGGCTCGATCCTGCAGTGTTGGCGTCGATCGTTAACACCTCGTCCGGAAGATGCTGGTCATCCGACACGGCGAACCCGGTCCCGAATGTCATTGCTACTGCACCCAGCTCGAAGGATTATGATGGCGGGTTCAAGTCCCGTCTGATGCTCAAGGACTTGGGCCTTGTGTCGAACGCAGCCAAGGATTCAAAGACGCCGCTTCTGCTTGGCGCGCTGTCAGAAAACATCTACCGGCTGATTGCCAACGACCCGACTATGGCCGAAAAGGATTTTAGCGTGGTCTACAAGTGGATTTCGGGGAACAAGAAAGCTGATTAAATCTGAGCAATTTGCGCAGCAGCAATAGTTATCCAGATTGTGCTCTGTTTATATCTGGATCGTGTTTGCTTTATGCTTGCCTTTACGTGTTTTCTTATTTAATTCAAACGTTGCATTCAATGCGCAAATTCACAGCTCTGTACACACACCAAAAGCAGAAGAAGGCAAAGACATGGCAGGATGGCTTTGCACGCTATGACAGCGAGAGCAACACCATTGTGCTCCTTGACTCGGCTAGCCAGCGCATAGCAAGCTATCGGCTACGCGCTAAAGAAGATGTCGAGCTCGCTCGCGAATACGACGTTGGGCGGTTCCTCGTGACGCTGGAAGAAGAGGAAGGCGAGAACAAGGGTGGTAGCGCGAATAATACCGATGGCGACGATGACACTCATACATCCCCGCAGTCTACGCTGAGAAGGTCGCTTCTAAAGCGCCCAAAGCGAATTCCAAGTCTGATAAAGCCGGTGAAACTAAAGGGCGACAACAACGCTAGTATCGATGTCAGTACAACCCTTCCAGCTACCCAGTCAGCAGAATCCGTAAAACCAGTTAAACAGCAAGAGCCAAAGAAAGCTCCGGTAGCTACAGTATCAGCATCTTTGGTTACGGCACCGGCCAACGTCATTGCGTATTCGGTGCTATACACCACTCAAAAGGTCAAGAAAGTGAAGGCTTGGACGGAAGGTATGCTGACATTCAACCCTGACGAATTGCGCTTAACCCTTAAGAGCGAAGACGGGAGCACAATGTCAAGCACGCATGTCCCACGGTCCAAGACTATCGAAGTAGGCGGTGAGATTGATGTCGGCATGTATCTGATCCAGATCGAGAGCTTAAAGGAGTCGGACGACAGCAGCAGCGGTGCTACTGCTACCGCTTCTGCAGGTGCCATGCCAAAGGGAGGTCAATTATCGGGTGTATTGAAGCGTCGATACGAAGCAGTGCAAGAGGGCGGCACATTGCGATCTCCACTGGCCGGCACTCAGCGCAGTACGCAGCCCAGGGTCGGATTGCACAGAAAAG
>JANBOJ010000390.1:0-11903 GCA_027574685.1 Coemansia erecta | reverse complement strand
CTGCAAAAATAAGCTTGCAAAAGTGCAAAAAAGAAGGGCTTAGCCGGGAATTGAACCCGGGACCTCTCCGACCCGAACGGAGAATCATACTGCTAGACCACTAAGCCTTTGACAATTACATAAGCTGGCTTGTTAGGCCAATGCTATGCGCGCTGACAGAAAATTTTTACTTTTTCTACGCACTCTAAACTGCTTTTTTTGGAAATATGTCGGGGCGGCGCGTTTAGAGCGTTGTAGTTGAACCGCGTTGTCGATGATAGGCAAGACTTTATCTGGAAATGCATTTGCGGTTTTTTCTGCCGTAGCCGTACAATTGACAGGTATCTCTTTTGACTGCGACTTTACCACATGCAAATACCCAAGGCAAGAATAGCACAGATAATACTGCGGTAAATAATACTAGCAAGCTTTTAAAATATAAAAGGCTCAGATCGTTATTTCGTATCTGCAAACGCTGCCAATTCAGATCCATAAGCTCGATACTGTATTACCTTTATACACGATCACGTGTGTTTATGATATTCTGATCCCACAAGCCCAGATTTCGCATCCCCAATCATCCGGGGTATATATGCGGGATTTGGTGCCGCCATTTCCCAGATGTGATTCCTTAACCGACTGTACTTTACAGGATCATGTATACAGTCAATTTCTAGTTTCTTTTTCACCGAAAAGAGACACACAAACAAAGCTGGAAGATGAGATATAGTGCGCCGTCTGTAAAGGGAGGTGTTCGGACGTTTTTAACGGCGTCTGTCGATGATCTTGCTGGCTGCGCCCCCGCGACCCTGCCCTTTAGTGCAGCCGCGGGATTCAAGTGCGCGGCTCAGCGAGGACGGTCGCACATTCTGACAGCTCTAACCCCAAATACAACAACTCAAAAACACGAACAAAAAAAATTGTAAGCCAATGCTTTAGAAGCATAGGGCAATGATCACAAAATATGGTCTGTACTCGATTGTAGAGCAGGAATGCCACACCGTCTTCAGAATGTACAATCCTAACATGGCATTATTTTAGAATGTTACAAAGTCTCCATTTAATGTCCCAATGCTTTTTACATTTGACTTTGTAAGAATGTAATTTTTGATACACTTAAGCTAACAACCTCTAATTATCATTTTTGCATAGCCCAACATTATTTTTCTTAGAAAATAAAGTTTTACATTTGTAAGTAAATACGCAAAGAAATAGGAGAAATTTGAAAATTGCTTTCACATTGGGACAATTGTTGGACCAATTTTCTAAAAATTATTTTTTTCTTTATCTTAACCTAGATAACATCTATTGCAACATAATATGTAGTTTATTCTAATTAACCAGCTTGACTTTATTATCTGAGCATATGTCTTGGTTAATCTACTTATTATGTAGTCCATTGGAAAGAATAAGGGATTAACGTCTTTGAACAACTCTATAATAGTGATGGCCATTCAAACATTGCCTAAACCTTTGATGTAAGTAAATCTGCAGTACAATGCATTGCTCATAATTTATGAAATAGTTATCTTATGGCAAAATGAATTACCCCTGAGTAGTTATTTTAGAGAGACAGGCTGCAATTTCTGAGGCAAAACACAGTTGATAGAAATTAAACAGCCATAGACATAACCAATACCTTGAAAAAGGATATCAACCTGTCTGTATAGGCTAACAGGGTGTGAACTATCTTATTGAAAAGGAAAAGAAAGTCGATTTTTAAGCCTAGGGAGACTTTAATTTTAGTAAAAAATATAAAGGAATTCCCTGACTGGGCTATTGCCTATAATGACTGGGTTATCAATGGCCAGAGACAAGTGGTATGCTCAAATATTATTACATCCATCCAATTTGGTTTAGATGGTCTTAATTTGGCTCAGGCTAGTGACACTCTGGATGATCAGGCAGGTTGTGTTGATCAGACAGTGAAGCATGAAAATGGAAGCATCAAACTTTGAAGCAACCTCATATTCTAGGGAGTGAGTCACTTTATCAAGATCAACCATATTCAAGACCAGCAACTTTAACAGGCTAGTCTTAAAGAAGATCTGTTGGCAAATAGTTAGTATTGTAATTTCAGTGTTGATAATATTATCATTTGGAATTACAATGACAACAAACAGAAGCCCAAGTCTTTCCAGGAATGGCTTAAAGTGTGGTTTTTCATAGTCATAAATTATACTGCACTGTTTTCTAACCTAAATACCATCTAAAGCACATGGAATTTGCTCAAGGGATTTATCTACCACAACTTAAAGCAATTACATAATAGGATAATTGAACACTGGAAGCAATTCGGCAAAACATAGGAGAGTAACACCAAGTCTGCATGTCAAAGGATAATTGACATTATGCATGTTTGAATGCAAAAGGGTATTAATAACTGGGGTTACTGCATTGGTTATTAACTGGCTTTATAATTTTATTTTTTTATCTATTAAACCGGTCCAACAAATTTCCCAATGCTTAGTAACTCTTTAAACTTCCCCCATTTCTTCACACATAGACATACAACAATAAAACTTAATTTTATAATAGAATCTACATTGGCCTATTAGAAAATAATAGTTAGGCATTGGTATCTTACATGTAAAAAAAGTTACATGTTGTTAAAATCTGATGTATAAAGCATTGGGTCATTAAATGGAGGCACTGTATGTCTAACACATCAAATGGCTATGAACTTTGCCATTAGCCTATCTCAATACAACCACTTAAAAAAGTAAATTCATTGTATTATATCATGAATTAACATGAACCTCATTTAAATCCCAGTGAATCAATTTTGAGATAATATACAGAGTTGTGATAAAGTTTTAGATGTTCCAATTATAACTTGCTTAAAATTAAATATACTTACCATTATTAAAAATTAAGCATTTGCATTTATCAATCCATGCCTGAAAGCAAATCTTGAAGTTGCCAGGCTCAAGGCTATTAAGCCCATTTTTCCTAGCCAATTTTAGCCTTTCATGACCACCAAATGTATTTCCATGGAGTCTGTTTTTTATAAGTGGAAACAGCCAGAATTTACATGGTGTTAGATGTGGTGAGTAAGAAGAAGCATGAAATGTGCCATTATGAATATGCTAAAAATAATTGGAGGTATAAATTCGTTTCTGGGCAACCACAATATCATGATGTCGAATTATATTTAAAATTTTAAACTTTGGGTGCTGCTCATGCCTCTCCTGAAGCACATTTGTAAAGCAGTGTTAACATATTAGTTAAAGGTAACAGTTTGCTTTTAGTATTAAGGTCAATATAGATATTCCTAGAATGTGGAAATAATATTAGAGCTAAAATTTTATTGATATGATTAGTGTACCTGGTTTAAGATGATGTTTCATTTATGAGAACCCTTTTCTATAATGCCGGATTTTCAAGGGGCTAGAAAGATATATATAAGATTCGTCACAGGTAACAATATTAAAAATAAGGTTTTTTTTATCTATATTGTTAACCCTCTTAAGAAAAAACAAAGCAAAATGTAACATACTATTTTTTGAGCTCATAGATGAGATGATTAGGTACAAATTTACATGTGACCATTATGAAACAAATATTTTTTAAATTTTTTTTTTGTATAGTTTTCAATAAACACCTACATTAGTTAGTTAGCTCCTAGGTCATAATTGCAGGCATGTCTGCAAACATGTAAATTATAGAGTAGCAATAGAGGTTTAATATTTTAAATAAAGGGCACCCAAATCTGGGCTAATCTGACATATCAGTATGGCCTGTTTTAAATCAACAGATCTAGTTTCTAATAGTAAAGACAGAAAACATGTTGTTGGGTTGTTTATAATTTAAAGTTATGTATATATTGGTGGAGTATACATTGGCTCTCAAAACTGTCCCAATTGTTTTTGTTCTTTAACATTTTCACAATACTTCACTGTTTAAGGCGCCATTATATAATTTTATATTCTTAAAGATACAATTCTGGACTACAAGAAAATAATCAAAAGGCATCTGTAGCTTTGTTTTTTTTTTTTGAAAAGTTACATGCTTGAGGAGGCAACTGTAAAAGACATTGGGACAGTTTTGAAAGTCACAATAAGTTGAGATAGGATAAGGATAAGGTTAAGGCTTGCTTCTCTCCTGTTTGAATTCTGTGGTTACATATTTGAAAAACAAGAAATGACAAACCATGACTTGGCCAGTGTTATTGTTAAGTCTGCAGATTTTTCTGAATCAATACTTTAGAATTACTACAAGATCCTATAGAAATAATGTAAAGTTATCTAAAGCTTTATCGCAACCTTGTACTAGCTTTGTTAAAAAGGAAATAATTAATATAATATACCAAAAAAATGGATATCATTTGATGTGTCATGGGCACCAGGCATGCAGCCATTATTGTCCAAAGATTAGGAAGTGTACAGTTAGCATGATTCTAATGCAGATTTGCTTTGAAAACAAGTTTTTGCCAATCTCACAAGCAATTGTTAAATATTAGATGCATTTACCAATGGTTTGACAACACTACAAACAAAGGTTGAGTAACATAGAGCCACTCAGATTTTAAGCAAGTTTACAGCCTATATAATTGGCACCTCTAACACAACTCATTCTATGTTTTCTGTAGTTCCCAAATAAACCCTTAATTTTGTGATACTCTATTGCTCATCTCAAACCTTTGCATGTTCTATTGTATTTTCTTTTTTGTTTAAAAGCAACTTGCCTTTTAATAAGAAATAGAATGCAAACTTATTTATCTTGTACAAAGTATTTGAATTTAATACAAAGCAATGGTCATTATACAAAGCATTCGGATTTAATACAATGCAATAGACATTATACAATGTATTCGGATTTAATATAAAGCAATGGGCATTATACAAAGCATTTACAAATTACAAAGCAATGGTCATTATACAAAGAACTTGGATTTAATACAACGTAATAGACATTATGCAAAGCATTCAGATTTAATACAAAAAAAACCCAAAATTCATCAATTATTGAATTTCCATTACATTAGCGTTTAGTACTATTTTTATAAGATGTAAAAAAGTGTTTTGAGATAATGTACGCAAAAACATATATAAACATGCATATTCTAAAGTGTGAATACATTTATTTTATTCATATACTTAACACAACGAGTAAATTTTTAAATAAAGGTCTCCGCTAAAACATTCACAATTTATAAAATGGATAACAATAATATTTTCAATAGTGATGACCTTAAATATAATCAAGATGATTTTCATCATATTTTTGTAGAATTCAATAATCAAATTTGTGCTATAAATTCTCTTATTGAAAAAATTATTGATTCATATGTAGACGTCTATGGATCAAATTCATTTGATATGCTAATTGATTATATTGATAATTCACTGAAATATAATTTAAATACCAACAATGTACTGCAACGTTGCAGAAATGAAATTGCCGTTTTATACCCTGGCACTAATTTCCATTACATTGATAAAGTAATTAATAATAAAGAGGCAACGTTAGATGAACGTATCTAAGGTAATCATAGTCCTTGTTTAAAACTATAATTAATTTGAAAGAGTTCTGTGTTTTTTCTCAAAACTATAATAATAATTTTAATCGTTGTCTTTGTTAATTTGCACAAGTACAAAATTTTATTAAATTTTTTTTAATGCTTCCTTCACTAAAATAAATTCAATGGCTTTTATAATAGTCACAACGTTTATGTTGCATTGTATTCTCAAGTGTGTAACTTTTGGGTTAATTAAGCGACAATTGTGATGAGCGTTTCAATCATCAGACGGTTCCCTTAAGGGCTACTGGGGCGCCCACGAGGGGAGCTGGTGAACTGCAGGCCAATGACAGTGGTGGTGCACCAAGCCGAGGGTCTCAAAATAAACAAGCGGCAGTCCATGACAATGCTCAGGTGTAGGAGATTGTGCATAAAACATCAACATTCCATGTGCTGATGCAGAGAGGAAAGATAGGGATAAAAGGAGTGGGATCGCCTCCAGGAAGGAGAAACAGGAGTGACTTTTCCCTATATCTTACTACCAGACGTACTACCACATCTACAGAACAGACTTAACTGTGCTTCCTGTCACTTGTTGCACTGGTACTTCGCTACTGGCTCTCACAGAGCCACCTCTTTAGTTTTCTTATTATTGCTTACTCTACTCCCAGGGTTTTGATGGCCTTAATTGGTACCTTTCCCCTATCATAAATCATAAAAATCTACAAAAACATTAGAAAATATAAAAAGCCAAAAACACAAACATGTTGCAGCAAGATCAAGGGGACTAGTCAGACGCAGGAGCATCTGGCTTGTCATACAGTGATAGGCCAGCGACGGCGGTTGCAATAGTGTGGGCAAAGAACAAGCGGGCAGAGACTGAGGTGACAGAAGACCAAGGAAAGGGCATTCAAACTGTCTCAAAGGACAGGGCATCTCTGAAGGAGTCCATTGAGAGGTTGGAGAGGCAGTATAGTGATTGGGCTCAACAGGCTGATAATTGCCTCAAGGCCATGGAGAGAGAGTTCAAGGATATGAAGGGCATGATCATAGCCCTACTGCAGGTGACCAGCAGCAGCAGAGGTCTTGGGACTTTGGAACAGACACCAACACTGAGAGTGGGCAGGACCGATTTTGGCTGCATGCCGGCTCCGTTATATGGCACACCTGAGTCTGTGAGGCCCGGGCCGACACCATATGCTGGCGCAGATGGAGGCGAACCAGTGGCCACTCTGGTGGGTGTGGTGTGAGATTCAAGCTCCACAAATTATGATGGCTGTTTTTTTACATGGCAACATCACTAATCAATCAAGCAACGATCAAGCCATACAGATCATAAGCCTCATAAAAGAGAGGGCGCTAACACAAAAATAAGATTAGGTTCAAGGTTTGCTTTTTGTTTTAGTCTTTTGACAATAAGGATCTTTTAAAGTATCACAAAATAATTTATTTATAATTATCAAGTAGCCTATCATTAGATATTATAATTTAGAAAGTTATGTTAATACTGATCAAGTAATTATTAAAATCTAGAATATTGAAACGTAAAAATTAATTTGAGTTAATTGTGGGAATGGTTTATAAAAATTAAAAAAAAAATTTTATTTCATATCAAAAATCTACCAAATTAGAATATATTATAGATAATTCAGGGTTTAGATAAAATTTTAGTAGGGCTTTCCATAGAAACTTAGCTTAATTTTTATTGCCTTTATAAGATAAAGCAACGGGGAACCTATTGAAACATGTATAAAATGTCAGCCACAAGTTGTTAGCCTTGATGGTGCTAAGGTCATTCTTACAGCCTGTACTTTTGGTTTAATTTTGTCAAATAAATTCCTGTATAATTTGCTATTCTTAACATATTATTCCCAATGGTTGCACAATACTAGATAGCATGTGTGTTAATACATAACAAATTATAAACATGCAAAGAATATATTTGGTTAAGACAGAATTAATGGCAGTAACAGATGGAAATCATTACTTTAGAAAAACAATAAAGCAACTGACTAATATTTAACGGATAGCTTTCCAAGACGTTCTATAAAAATTATTTTAAGTTTTCACATAAAGGCTGTCAATAAAGTAAGTGGAAAGTGATGCAAATTTATTTTATAATATTTAATTGTAATTTCATTATGCGAATATGGCAGATATTATTTACAACTTATTATATTATAGTACATCAGCTTGACCTATGCAAGATGGCATAAAGCGAGGTGTAGATAATTAATAAATATAATTGATAAAAATATTATTTGCATTTTTATAGTTTTAAAAATAATCTCAAAAACGTGTAATTACAATAAACAAAATTTACTTCTCAGAAGTATTATAACCTGATATGCAACCATCACTATGTTGTATAATTAGTTAAACTCTTCTAGGCATATCATTAGAATAATGTTTAAGAAGCTCTGTGGAATAGGAGGACCAGATGTTTTAGGCCTTTAAAAACAGTTTATCTCTGGTGAAATTATTGGACCTATCTTTATCCAAGTCATTTTTAAGTTAAGTCAAATTCTTTTCTATAAGGGTAAAAATAGGAGTGTTGAGTGGCTATGAGAACTTTGAGACATTGTTATTATGGAACCACTAAGTAATTTTGGCAGTTTGTTTGGGATCATTATCCTGCTGAAAAAGGAATTGTCACAAAGACTGGGATGTGTAGCCTGCATACTGAGACCAATCCTCTCATCTAATATTTGACAATACTGACCAGCTGTTAAGTTATCTACAACAACTCTAAGAAGAATTGTACCATTAGCATGTAAAGCACCCCACACCATAATAGAATTGGTACTTTTGGACACAGGCTTGAGGTATTTTGGTTTAAGCTCTGATCCTCTAATGAAGACTGCATGCCCTTTCCCAGTAGGTCTAACAGTGTAAAGCTGGGTCTCATCAGACCACAAAACTTTGGACCAATCATCAGCTGTCCAGTGCTGGTGAGCTCTAGCCCACTGAAGATGGAGCATTTTATGTCTATGAGTAAGGAGAGGGGATTTGGAAATAACTTTGGAATAACCTCAAAGTTTAGATACGTAGTTTTTAATAGTGTTTTATGACCTATTGAAGACACCATCAACTTTTAACTGCCTCCACAAGCTATCAATACTGTAGGACTATCTACCATCAATATAGTGCTGAATAGCAATTTGACACTTTTCAGTGACAATACCAGGATGGCCACTGCCTCCTCTGTCAGGAGAGATATTGTGGTTCCAAATGTAGCTGCGTATAGTGTGATAGCTGACATTAATTCTCTTCAAAATATGAGCAGGTGGGGTACCATTCAAGCACATAGGTTGAATGATTAACTTGTTATCACGAGTAAGAACAGCCATATGTGTGAGCAAATAGAAATGTTATTATAAGCTTAGCACGAAAAGCAATCTGCAATAAATTTTTTACATTTGATAGCCCTATCTACAGGCTTGTCCTTGACTTATTTTGTGTGACATCTCTGATTTTAGAACTTTTATTATATTTTTTATTAAAACATAGCCTTCAAAAGTTATTATTTATTGGATTTTAAAGTATAGTTTTGTGATTATTTTTTGCGTATAATTAATATTATTTCTGTGGATAAATGGTTAGTAGTCTAGACTATGTCTATTCATATATTTTGCTATAGCAACTACTATAAAAGTATATGAACTCTACGCCTGTGTTGCCATGGCATAAGCAGTTGTAAATATTAAAAAATGTAGAAATATTTTAAGCATTTTTTGAACCCACTTTACATAGTAAATTATAATTACGTTTAAGTCAACTATAATTTTGAATTTAATAATATTTATCTACCAAAAAAGGAAAAAAGTATAATTAAATAATAGAATGTTAGTTAACACTCGTAAGTGTCCTAATATACTTTAACCTTTAATTTTCTACAATTTCTTCTTTTGAAGTGCTAATGTATAAATTCATACTCTTAAAATATCAACAATAAGCTACTAATAGAAAATAGGTAAACCTTTGTAGTTTTGCTACTTAAAAGTTACATGCCTAAAATTTAACATAAAAATGAGAACAGTTGTGTTTGCCGCTGTATATTGCAATATAATGCGGAAAGAAATTTGTTTTTAAAACTTTGTCTTGCACAATAGATTTTAAGGTAGCATTATTAAAGCATAATCTGACATTTCGAAATTTGTTGTATCTTTGCTATTACTAAATTTTTAATAAATCCTCTGGGGATTAGCGGAAGAAATTTCAATTAAATTAACCATAGCTGATTACTTGACTACTTTATAAAAAGGTGCACTTTGAAATTAGAAAGTTTTATTTAACAAAAGGAAACAACTTCTTTGTATTTAAAAATGTATCACTTTTTTCGAATTACTCAAATTCATTTTCCTGTTTTCTCTTTTCTACTCCCCAACCTTTTTATTGTGTTCCATTACTTACCTTTAAATTTTACATGTCACTAATATCTCTTCCATTAATTGTTCTTGAATGTATACTAAAATACACAGTTGCCGAGCTTAACAATTCATCAGGAAACTGGAAGGCAAACCTTAGTCTTCTTTCTATAAACAGCCAGCTAAGAGGTATTGCTTTACCGTTGGTTTACAGAAATGTATATTTAATTAGTGGCAACAAAAATGGAGATGGCTTTAACAGTGACTATTATAGCACATATACAAAAAACTCTGCTGGTATGACAAACATTGGTCTTATTAAAAATTTAAAATATACTAGGTTTGTAAAAGAGCTGACCTTCAGCATAAAGTATTCTCAATATCTTGTTTCATTTGTTGAAGATTTGCAAAATATATTTGAGTTTTCATATAATGACTGGAGCAATGTAGAAAAATTAGATGTGCTCTACACTGGAGATGACAACATAGCAATAACTGAAGATTTTAGCCACAGAATATCTGGGTTTACCGCTTGCTTTAGGGAGAATGTACCTAACATATACACAATTAGTGTAAATTTAGAGATCTGGACTTCTTTTTGCAGTGAAATAGTTAAAAAGCTAATCTGTGCATACGGTCCACAGTTACAGTGTATAGATTGTGGCAATTTGCATTTTACTGATATTGTGGATCTAGGCATAATGTTGCCTCAGGTTCCATTAAATACTGTCACTAATTCAGATCAAAATAGTGTAACTTGCATTTCAAATATTAAAAAATTGCATGTAAAACAATCATTCTCACAACTATTACATGGAACAAATGCTAACGCAATTAATGGGGCTAGTAAACTAACATTTGCCCATCTTAATAAACTATCTATATTTGTGGGTAGATTTGAGAGCGAATCAGAGGTGCATACTAGATTACTATTTAATACTGGTAATGCAACAGATTCTAAAAGGGTATATGAGTTTCCAATGCTTAACACTTTGACATTATCTTTGGAAACAGTTGACCAGCTAGAAAGTATTCTTGAATCTGGTTGTTTCAATTGGCCAAGCGTTGAGAAATTTATACTGGCTATCAGAAATGGGCAAAGTAAGCTAGTCAACTATACTCAATCTCAACTTCTTCACCATGCAGAATATATGCACAAGCTAATTAAATCAACATTACCACAAATTAAACAAATCAAAATTGGATGTGTAGCACCTACTAATATATACTCGACATTTATTAATACTATTGTAAGTCACTATCAGAATAATGTTACTATGCTGTTGTTTATTTACCCTCAAGAAATTATACCTGTTTCCAATTTTCTAACTGAGGTTTTAATTAATGGAGCCAGCACATCACAATTTGAAATGATAAAGCACAGTGTCTCAACGCTCCAGTCTTTGAAAATGAGAGATGTGCCATATAGCTTTACATGGAAGACATTATGCACTGATAGCAATGAAAAAATTCTTTCATTTCCTCAACTTAGTGAGTTATTTATTGCATATGATACTAATTCACCATTAGATTCTATAGCTAATTTTACCAATGCTAAATGGCAATTGATAGCTGATAAACCCTTTCGAGTTTGCTGCCCCAATCTTAGATCAATGTCTGTAACAGGGGCATCCTATAATGTTATTAACAATATGTTTGCTTATTTTGACACTTTGACAGATATGACAACACTTGAGATTGACTACTCACTTGAGCTGATTGAGAATATTGATAAAGCTGTACTAGATTCTCACAGGTTTTCAAATGCATGCCAGCAACTTGGTAAAGCAATCATTGAATCCATGCCTAATATAAGGGAACTGACATATATGACTGATTCTGAAGTATGCCAGGACAAGTGCTTTAAGATACTAAATGGCGCCTATGCTAAACAACTACAGACAATTTTAGGTGATGTTCACATTTCAAAAAATGATATTAATTATTCGAACAAACTGGAGTCCCTGAATCTGATTACTAATTCGGCGAATACTACTGAACACCCCAAGATATATCCAGCCAACCTGCATGATTTTTCTTTAACTGACAATTCAGGCTTGTTTACATGGCAATGGTTTGATGGCAACACAGAAAAT